>BMAO01012357.1:0-139693 GCA_019973975.1 Trichonephila clavata
TAGTACTTTAGTTTCTTAACTATCACAGCACTCTGTATAAATATTTTGAGAACCAATACGCAGTAGTTTTTTATTCACCCCGAATCTTAAATACAATGAAGACTAACTGTTGCCTATTCTCTTTGAAACGTTGAATTATTAATACTGTTTTATCATAAAATTATTTAAAAATATGAAACCTTAGATTGCTTCTCATTCGATTGATTTGAATTTCTTAAAAACTACAGAGTTTCAACATAATATCCTTCTTAGTCACAAAAAAAATTGGTGACCATATTTTATACTTCATTCTAATTAATTTTTGAGAATACTAGTCAATCATATGTAGACATTAAGGCGCTCTATTATATCTATCATAAGACTCATAAAAAGAGGTATCTTTAAAAATAAACTTTAAATATAAGTAATATCAGAAGAAAAGAAAGTTATCATGCAAAAATACTAAATATATTTATCTATTTTTAATAACTACCAAAATGCATCCTTACTTTTTACAACTAAATGTTTATTGTATTTATACTATTACTGTAACATCTTAAAATTGTGCGTTTTCTCATTCTAATTTTTTTTTAAATATAAAAAATGAGTTCAAAATTGTGTTTAAAATAAGTTTACCTTTCAAAATGATTTTTTGAAACAACAGACAAATCAAGAATTGGAACTTGTCTCAAAAACAAAGAAAAAACTTGCTAATAAATAAGTATGTGAAATAGATAAGTATGTGTAAAGTTCTATTGAATATTATTTAAAAAATATGAAAGAGAGTGTCATTTCACGGATAAATGAAAAGACGAAAAAGAGAACGGGAAATAGAGGAGGCCCAAAACTGTGCGTTTTTTTAATATTTTGGTAAATGATTATAACTTTTTTTTATAAAACATATATGAGTAACTATATTTTAATGAAAATAATAGAAATTTTTCCGAAATTCGGATTTGTTCAAAAATGCAGATGGGGTATTTTCTCTCTCTCTCTCTCTCTCTCTTGCACTATTACTTCTGTATAAAATGTGTTTAGTGTTATAAAATATGCTGAAATAACACATAATGAGTGAAATTTTAAAGAAATTCGGACTGTTTGCGTTTTTTGATGTATTTATTTATTTTATTTCATAATACACTTATTTGCAGGACCAAGATGGCCCGACCAATGTCTTCAAAAAACTGTCATCCGTCGAAGATGAAGAAAGTGAAGTGGAAGACGCTGCGCATGCCCCACCGGCTTCAGTCTTGCATCGGAGGAGAGCTCTTGTGCCCCAAAGGTATGACAAGTACAAAATTACAAATTTACATTATGTTGTTGCATTATGGGTGCGAGTGGCCAATATATTTACCTTTTTCATATTTAATTACAACTTTTACATTATATTTGATCCTGGGTGAGTAATACAATTAAGAGTTGTACGTGTGATTAGAAATCGTCTTTTTGATTTCCAACAAATGTGACTGAAAGACTGCAGTTAATTGTTTAAATAATTGATTAACTTGAATGAATTTGTTTATTTCAAACCTAAAATATTATCATTTAAATTTCATGTATCACATACAATTAAACTACCGCAAAATCCGGAGTATAATGCGCACCTAGGCTTTCAAGCTGCAATTTTTGATTTTTAGGTATAGTCGCCGTATAACGCGCACCCCCTTTTTTTACGAACAAAACCTGTAATGTACGTGTTCAATGATCTTGTGTTTGTAGTCATTTAACTAAGATTATTTCCAAACTTTAGGGGGGGGGGAATGCGCTTCTAGAACTACAACCCTTTACGTTCATAAGGAATGTCATTTGTTTTAAATAAACAGTAAGTATTCCGATCTATGCAGAAGTCTAATTTTTCTATGCTCATATTTTTTTTAAATTTTTAAAGCCCTCATTTTTATACCCGGCGTATAACACTCACCCGTAAATTTCGATTTAATTTTTGTGTTCAAAGTGCTCGTTATACGCTGGATTTTACAGTATATGTTATTATATACATTCATTCGAGAGGAGTGATATTTTCGATATCGCGCGCTTCGAGTAAAATTGCTATATTTTCAAATAAATGAAAAAATATTTGTCCTATGTTCTTGAAATGTCTCTTTTTACTATATATACATAAGAAATTCACTTAAATTTTATCTCGAAGGATTTTAATCCATTATGGTCTTGAGATATACAGGATGTTGCTGAATTCGTCCACAAATTCAGAGGGGTGAAAATAGGCACCAGGGGGGTGACAAAGCAACATAGAACATGAAATCGCAAACCATATATTTTGTGGTGAAAAACGTGAAAATAGTAGCCGTCGGGAGGACAATAGCCATATGAGGGAGTGGCCAAGCGAATGCTTGAGTTTGAAGCGTAGTGGTAGAATTGAAAAAACTTGCACGTATGCAAATTTTCCACTTCCCCCAGAATTGCTGCAAAGGATACCGGCTACTGCGCACCAGAATGTGTGGTTCATGCATGATGGTGCACCAGCACATTTTTCGATTGCGATGCGTGACCACCTGCATGCTACATAATCTGGAGGTGGATTAGACGCGGAGGACCTGTTGCTTGGTCTCCACGCTTACCGAACCTCATTAGTTTTTTTGTAGAGGCGCAGCTGAATTCGCTTGTGTATGAGACGCCGGTGGCTACAGTGGAGGATCTTACGGCAAGAATCATCGTCACTTCAGCTGACATTGCCAGCACACCAGATTTGCTTAAAAGCGTCCGAAAATCCTTCATCCGTTGAAGTCAGGCGGCCGCAACTTTGAACAATTCAGTGACAATCACTTTCGTTGCATTTCTGACGTTGAGCTGTGATGCATTGTTCGTATTGTAATTATGCTTTATGTGTAATAAATATAGTTCTTATTTCCCTTTTCATTCCACTCGACGTCACACTTTCATAACTGTTTGCGTGAATTACTCCTACTAAATGTGTTCGCGACCCCATGATCTATGGCAATTTGTCGTCTCCATGCTGCCTATTACACCCTCTGAATTTGTCGGTCGAATTCGGCAACACCCTGCATATATATCTCCCACATGTACATAGATATAGGCCTAATTTTCAATAGGGTTATGTTTTTCTGTTATGTCAAATTTTCTGCTGAACGGAGAAGGCTGGATCCATAAAGCAATGCTTAACCCTATTTCACTGTCCTAAATCAGTGACAATTTAGAAATCGTAACAGTTCTTCATTTTAGTCCAATCACTCTTTTGGTCTTTACAATTTTAATAGCTCAACACCTCCCATTCTTGTAAATTCTGTTATTATCCAATCTTAGTAGGTTCTTTTGTACCTTCTTTTTGTTCATATAATATATAGATAGATATTCAATTGCATTTATCTGGAATGTTTTTTTTAATCTTTCCTATACATTAATTAATGATATTGTGGTAGCCAAGTGGATATGATCACAATCTTGTGGCTGACGTTGCCACTCTCTAGTCGTGGGTTCGAGTCCTAGTCCTGCAACTAAAGACCCACCGTGTAGAGAGGCAAATGTGAGTAAAATCTGTCGAGGTTCACAGTTTTTTTCGATGGTAGTGTGTAGAAGCTTAGAAAATTTAATATCAGGTCTTGTGTGGTTTTCATCACTTCAAGTTGTTCAAAATGGCCAGGTCAGTTAATAATAGCCCTTGTGTTGTTTCGTTATAAGAAATCAATTAAAAATTTAATTAAAAAATATGATTGTGAAAGTCATGAATCATTATGTTTTTAAATAAAAGGGCATAATATCTTACATATAAAAGCAAAACTTTGGCTGTAATAATAATTCTCCATTTCTTCCTTTTCATTTCAAAAACTAACAAAAAAGAGATTCAATGAAGTTTCTGAAATAATAATGCAAGCATTAATTACTAAGCTCAACAATTTATTTCATGGGGAATATTTAACTAATATGGCGAAGCTCAACATAGCTAAGAATTTTAGCTGCTTGGAAAAATTAATTATTCAAGGTATTAAATCTTACGGGAAATGGAAATAATTTGATGATGGCGTATAAATTCTGGCGCCAAGCGGAATTTCTTTCTCCAATACTTCTCCACAGTAAATTTTTTTTCAATCTGTACAGTTTTGCTGTGTAAATGTTTTCTTAAATAATTATTTACCATGCAGTGAGAAATTATTAAAATTTTGATATAGTATTAAAAAAAATACTCAAGTAACATTTGTAAAATTTTAATAACAGAATTGAAGTCTACAGGGTAGAAACTAGATTTTTAGAGCAAAATAACATAGAATTACAGTAAGGCTTTGAACTATTATTCGCGAATAACAATTTTTTTTAAACTAGAATGTATGACGAATTTATACGTATACAGTCCGCGAATAGATGCTTGGCAACAAAGTCTTGAATATTCACGAATTATGTTGGTTACTTGTCATTTATCTAATAAAATTAATTAGAAAACATTATAAAACCATGTACAGTTTTTTTATCCATCATTCATCTCCATTGCGTGATATACGTTTGTTTCTCCTGGAATATATAATATTTTCTATGTAAAGGTAATTTATAGTTTTTGAAATTGATCTGTCAATGTGTGATATTGTGTGTGCACAATTTTACAAGATTATTATTTCTAATTTCAAAAAAATTAATGTTTCGGATATTGTGACGTCGCCGGATCATAATTAACAACAGACATGGCAATAGATTAAACACCAATCTCTATTTAAACTTGAATTCTCAATATTAAAGGAAATTATTGCATGTGTAGAATGGCTTACCTTACCAAACAATTATGAAGTAATTATTGTTAAAAATTTATTTAGTTTACTATCTCAAAGCTGAAATAGTCTTCAAACAGCTTGATTCGAATCCACTTTTTGGACTATCAGTTATATTATCTCAAGAATCTTTTATTGAACTATTTTTCATCAACTTCTTAATTGCTAACTAACATTAACTCTTAACTTCCTCTCTCCTATTCTCTCGCTACAGTTCTTTTTTAGCAATACTTATTTGCCTATATTACGGTTCTTTCAAGAGACGAGATTCTCGTATCAAAATCCAAAGATAAACAGACAGGTTATTTAATGGAAAATGCGTGTTAGAATCTGCTCCTTTATCCCTTATTTGACTTTCTTATAAATTGCGTATCTCCTATATGCATTTTTAAATGTAAAACTAAGTTTAATAATTTGAATACGGTTTTAAAAGTTCCTTTCTTAAAATTCAATTAAATCGACATAAAATTCTCTCTCTCTCCCTCTCTGTTTTTTTTTTTTTTTTTTTTGTTGTGGTGTGTGTGTGTGTGTGTGTGTGTGTGTGTGTGTGTTGGTGTTGTGTGTGGTGGTGTGTGTGTGTGTGTGTGTGTGTGTGTGTTGTGTGTGTGTGTGTGTGTGTGTGTGTGTGTGTGTGTGTGTGTGTGTGTGTGTGTGTGTGTGTGTGTGGTGTGGTGTCCACAACCACCATATTCATTATACAAAATTTCTCGTAATAGAATGAATTATGTCATTATACTTAACCCCTATTGCTTCATAAGGTAGAAGAAGAATTAACAGGCGTCTATCTTCTATCTCTCTCACAAAGAAAATGTTTTACTGTCTATTACATTCAAAATCTGTTACACAGAGAAAAGTTTTGGAATAATGACTATTTTAACTAACGCGATTAGTATTATAAAATATGTTAAATATCAATAATAAAAGTACTTATCTTTAATTAGATTTCTGTTGAAATAAAGTTAAAAATGGTATAAAGATAAAATTAATATTTCCAGAAAAAAATAATAGAGAAAATAAGACGTATGTATAACTTACATCATTTGGTGACATATATTTAAAGATTGTGTTAATTATATTAATTTAACCTACACTTTTCTTAAAACGTTGAAGTACTGTAGCGAATTCACATATACTTTTTCAGTGAAAAGAATATTCTGATATTTACATAAAAACCATTTACATAGCAAAAACACATGTTTTTATTAGACTGTGTATTTAAAAATTATGTGATTTCCTAAACTCATATTTAAACTATCACCAAAATTAGTATAAATTTAATACTGAAAGAGAAATCTAAGGAATTAAACGATGTAAAATTAATTTATCTCAAATTCAGTTTCCTTTTATTTGAATATTTACACTTTTCTATGTAGATTACGTTCAATAAATGTTGACTTCCTGTTCCAAGAATATCTGTTATGTATGATCATGATCAATTTTTTTTAAAACAAAGGCTATTTAAATATATCAGAAAGTTTGCTATTTTAAAAATTTATTGTAAAATAAAGTAGTTTCCTAGATAAAAATCAAAACTTTGAGATTAAATTAAATTTGGTATGAAACATAAACATCCATTCCAGAATATTTTCAAAGTCATTTTTTTTTTAATTCTAAGAAAAAAAATTTTTGTAAAATAGGGTTTCTTTTATACGACGATAAAGTTATAAAAATAGACTACTTAAATGTCTACAACAATTTCAAGCATTTTGTTACAAACTTAGAGGAAAAATTAGAATAAAAAGTTTAGTTAGTTTATTTTTGAAATGCAAAAACCGAGTAAATACAACAAAGTTTTTGATAAAAATGGATTCCTTTTATCTTGCGCATGTTAAATAAAATAATAAAGTTTCTGTAAATATAAAACTAACGATGTATACATGTGGATATAAAAATATGAAATACAAGAAAATATACAAGTAAGTTCTGTGAGAATTTCTACTACTACTTTTCTACCAAGTAAATATGTACTTAAGAAAACTCTTTAAGTAAGAAACTTATGAACACTTTAAGACACTCAATAAAAGCTCGTTCCCTGAAGTATAAAAAGAGGAAATATGAAGTACGGTTATATTTATCTCAGTCTTTATTATTTGCAGAGAGAATAACTGTCAAGTTATTCCTACTTAAAAATAACTCATTTAAATTCTACTTCAGAACGAACATTTTTTTTTTTTGACATAATAATGAGATTGAACATCACCAATTCAGAATTCATAATGAATGTACTGTTTTTATTGCTGAACTTTTAAGTATCGGCCATACTACAAGAAATAAACAAAAAGTAAAGGAACTTTTGCAAATTCTCTTTCCAAGGTTTGGCAACAGCGCTAGTATCCAGCGCTATCGGTGACACTTCTATACAACGTGTCACTCGTAGGTGTTTTAGGTAGCAGGCCGTTAAACATGGCAGCTTCATTGTCAATATGAACCAAGGAGGAAAGGAGGTCAGTGATTTGCTTTTTGTTTGCAGAAGGTGTGAAACCTGTGGAAATTATTAATCACATCCAAGCGCAGTATGGTGACAACTGTTCATCGTGAAGCAAGAACCCCGAATGGATAAAGCGCTTCCAACTTGGAAGAACTTTTTTATGTAACGACGAGAGGTCGAGTATTCTCTCAACCTCAACCACTGAGGGTCGTCGTCGTTGAGGATATAGCAATGGAAGGGATGGCTAGTATCCAGCGCAGGTACACACCTCCCGCAAACAAAAAGCTAATCATTGCCCTTCTTGGTGCAGAACTCGCAGGGAATGTTCAGCCAATGGCATCCAGGCTACTCCTCTCACTGCAGGACTTTTTCCCACCAAACTCGGTTGCCTCTGAAGCAGCTCCACTAGCCACGCCTCCTTGCCACATCCTATCATCCAATCACGACACACTCTTTCATCAAGACCCCTCAACATAAGGCCACATTCAACATCTTCGATATGGGATGGAGAGAACGCTTCGCGTTCCATTTCTCAGTGACGTCCAGCGTCGGTTTTTGGTGCAGATGGACAATGGAACTGCCATATTGAGTGGTCTCCTACACTCCAACGACTATGCGGAAAGACGAGTGACACGTTGTACAGAAGTATTGCCAACAACCCCTCATTCAGTCTTAGATTCGAGCACTGTTGCCGAATCTTGGGAGAGAGAAATCGCAAAAATTCCTTATGCTGTTTGCTTTTCCTCGCATAAAATGGATCATGCAGAATAAAGGTGCTTTTAAATAGTTTATTTGTTCGAATTCACTTTCTTCCTTAGAAACTACAAAATATTTCGTATTGCAATAATGTTCTTGCGGAAATTTTATAAATAAAATTCTTAAGGAGCCAAATATCCTGGTGTCTTTTGCTTTTGTTCGTGGCTGTACTGGAATTTTGGAATCACTATTTTCTGAAAAAACCATTTTATCCGACCTCATTCCGCAAAGATCTTCTTCTTATATATTTATTTACATATTTTAAAATCCCCTAATTCTTTAATGGTCAAGCTAATTTTAAAATATACCTCACCAGATTTAACCTGTGTGTTCAGCGTTGAACAAATAATTCTTGTGACGCTCTAAAGTAACAAGTGAATATTTGTCGCGGAGTTCGCTAGTGTGTATAGTGTTCAGTGAGTGTGTAAACTTTATGCGAGAAAAAGTGTATAGAGAACGCTCGAATAAAATTCTTGAAATGAGGTTCCTGCCATTTAATTTGTGGTGCGAATTCTTAGTGAAAATTATGTGTAGTGAAATAGAAAGAAAAAAAAGAAAAAAGAAAAAAAAAACACTGTTCTCGTCCAAACCTTGTGACTGCAATGTTGATGGTGAGCAAAGTGTTGAACATCTTATCATTTTTGTTCAAGATTTACGAACGAGAGAAAATGCCTGAAGTTAAACTGCATGCTTTTAAAATTAACTGGCCTCCTAAATTTTTTCAGCTTGTTTGAAATAAAACTACATTCACATTATTCTGTAACTTCATTGATTTGATTTTGTAATTTTTCATTGATGTTATTTTATAACTTCATTGTTTTTGTTTTTATTTAATTGTTTAATTTCGTAATGTACTTGTTTGTCTTTATAACTTATTTATTTTAGTTACTTCATTTGTTTCGTAATTTTTGTTTTGTTACTTTTCCTTTATTTTATTTACCTTATTTTGTTTGTTTAGTTCTATAATAAATTATGACAGATAAACAAACTTGTTAAGCTTATATTCATACCAATAAGAAGGCGAAGTTGAATAGAATTATTATAAAATCCAGAGAACTATGAAGAAACTATAAGTAAAAATGTATAAAGTAGTATTGTTAAAATTTGATGAAAATAAATAAATAAAATTCAAACTGAGTAATGCAAATAACATAAAAAGCGAAACTAAATAGAATACATCTTTTCAAAAAAAAAATATTTATGATATGAAATGTGATAACTCTGGTATATCAAAATATGAGATGAAGGTTTTGGAGTTAAAGATAGTAAACATCACGATAGTAGTTTTAAGAAAAATACAAGAATACTTCCATGGTTTCATTCATAAATTCAGATTATTCGACATTTGAAACAAATACTATCTATCACCTATTGATGCAATTTTTAATTATTTCAACTTTAAATTAACGCGTTAGTTTCAAGTAGTTGTAAATTAATTAAAGTGACTCTAATATTTTTTATTTATAGTAATTTCTTTTTATTTTTACATTGTTTTTTTTTCTTGTGAGCAGGCTTCAGTATCTTACTATTATTAATGTAATATTAAAAATTCAGCATCAATTAAAATATCTTATAAAAAAACTAATCTACAATGAAATATTATAATTTCTGAAGAAATATTTCTATTTTTTCGTCACTGTACAAATAGAGTACTATTTATAGTATGTGTTTAAAAAAGGAGATTTTTAGGATAATAACTTTGAAAAATGGAATGTTAGATAATTTTAGAGTGCCGGCCGGATGTCATAGTTGGTTTGCCGCAGGTCTTGTGCGCCCATGTTTGCGGGCTCGACTCCGGCCCAAGTCGATGGATTTTCATGATGCAGAAAATTGACTGCGTCCCTTACGTATGATTATGCAGCATGTTAAAGATCACTGGAGTGCCTGTTTGGCTTGGGTGCTCTCGGCAAAATTAAATTCCTAGCAGCATTTTGCACCGTTAGAGCTCAAGTGCCTCCATCTGGGAAGGAAACTGGGCATCAAAATTACATTGCGATGATTGGTATTTACCAATATGATGCCGCACTAAAAAGAGATACTAGCTCCCGGGAAATGAACTTGGTTCACAATGGTAATATACCAAACCGCAGTCAGCCCCATTGTAAATAAAAAATAATAATTTTAAAGTGTTCAGGAATAATACAAATTATGCTGAGCATGAATTGTACCTCATGTAATGTACCTCGCTATTAACTACAGAGTGTTCATTAAAACATTAATTTTTTTAGTAATGAAATTCTTACTTCAAGCAAGTGAGAAATCTTTTGTTTGTGCAATACAGCAAGCAAATCTTTTATAAGGAAATAAGGAAGTTTATGAGACCCTAGATTTAAAATTTTGGTTGAAAATAAATCGTACTGGGGGAAGTTTTTTAATAACGAAACATGAAATAATTATATAATAAAAATTCGTCAGGGTTTATAAGTTCTTGCGGTCTCAAGGCATGAATATACCCTTTTATGATACAGAACACTTGAAGTTCAAAAAATAATAAAATAAATAGACAATTAATCGTTTTAGGAGCCTTGGTACAGTTATAGCTACAGATAATCGACAAGTAGTGGGTTCGAACCAAGTGCTTTCAAATATTGTTCGATACTGTCGAGTCTCGGATTCGAGCTCTAGTGTAACTGAAGACCCACCTCACGTTAAAACTGTCGTGGCTGAAACTCTTCCCATTAACATAGTGTGGTAGTTCGGAGAGAAGGGTGTCAGATCAGGTGATCGTGGTTCAAAATTACGAGGTCCGTCGCCAATAGTTGTCATATTGCTTCACTTCAATCCAAATATCTTCAATAAGTGTTAGTGGCTCGGTGGTAGCGTATCACTCCTTCACGCCACAGGTCCAGAGTTCAAACCTCGGGCTGGGTAAGGTTGACTCAGCCGTTCATCCCATCAGCGTATCGATAAATGAGCACCAAACTTGCTTTGGAACAAAACACGGGGATTTCGCGTCAGACTGACCACCTGGCCAGTGCCTAAGGTTATGAAAACTGACATGAGCACATTAGACCTGGACCCTCCTAGACTGTAACTCCACTGATTTTAGAGTTTATTTTTGCATTACTAGAAAACTGCTAAGGCTGACTAGGTCATCGTTCCTTAATTTCGGTGTCGTCCTTGTTAATTGACTAAAGTTCTATAAATAACGAAGTTCCTCACTAATTTCCTCATATTTTTTAGTACAACTTTGGTTGAGATAAACATTTATTTTAATCCAAAATTATCAAGGTATAAAGCATGGGATTTGCAGAAATGCAACAAAGAAAATTACTAATTCAAACATAAATTAGCCGAGAATTTTAAAATATTCTCTCCCCCCCCCCCATAGTGAAATCAAATATATAAATATTGAATCTCTTTATTGAAAAATTTATTCCAAGTTTGGATCTTATTTTATAAAACTAGGTACAGACAGTTTTAATTTAAACTATTTTATCTGTAATCCAAAGAACGGTATGCATATAATCAATTCTACGATTTTATCCAGTTTCTAGTTATCATATGGGGTATATGATAACCTTCCTTCAAGCTTTCTATTATCTAAGGAATATATTAAATTGCATTATTTAATAATTTAAATATTTTCCACGAACTATCTTCGAATTCTTAAGGGGAGGAATATGTTTAAATTGAGTGGATTTTGTTGCAAATAAGGACTGAAAACCTAGGTTTTGCATTTTTAAATTCTTATGCTATACGAATTTATTGAAAATTATATATAATTAGGACTATTTCCATGCGCATTCTTTCTATTAATAATTTTTAAAAAATTGTCTTTTTTAAAAAAAATTCCAACGCTTTAATTGGTTAGCTAAGAGGTAATAATGCATTTATTTTTAGTTTAACTTCCTAAAGTAATTTGTCAAAGATAGTATTATTTTTTTCAGGATGAGAAGAAGCAGTTAGGATTTTAGAAAAACATGTTTTCATATATACACTCAAGAGTAAAAACAGTATTGACCACCTGTCAATAACGAGTTGGCCCACCTTTGGCGCGCAACACAGCTTCAACCCGCCTTGGCATGGATGCCACAAGTCATTGATAGATGACCGGAGACAGATTGTATCAGATGTTTAAGCAACGGTCACGCAAATCCGAGATATTGTGAATTGGTGGTCTTTGATCTCTGAGCTGCCGTCTCATGACATCCCAAATGTGTTTTATCGGATTGAGATCCGGTGAGTTAGGCGGCCAGGACATTAACTGGAATTCAGCCTCATGTTCCTGGAACCACTCCAACGCAATTTTAGCCTTGTGACACGGGGCGTTGTCCTGTTGGAGCATTCCATTTCCAGCTGGAAAAACAGAGGCCATGTAAGGGTGCAACTGGTCCGCAATGATGTTCAGATACCCTGTAGCATTCATGGTCTGCTCTACCACAACCACGGGTTTCAGAGACGCCCAAGAAAACCTCCCCCAAAGCATAATACCGCCACCACCGGCCTGTGTATGACCTACTGTACATTGAGGGAGCAACTCTTCGCCTGGAAGACGGCATATCCTGACACGGCCATCGGCGTGATGAATGACAAACCGTAATTCATCTGACTAGGCAATTCTCTCCCAGGTGTTGGATATTTCAATGGAGCACTCGATCTCTGTCGAGATCATAATCTCCTATCAGTTAGGATTTGAGGGGTTGACTTTGTTGTTTTAATTTGCCCATTTTTGTTACTATGTAAGATACTAGGATAACATTGATTGAATAGTAGTGAGATCTTTGTGAAGTTAAGGAAGCGACTTTGTTTGTGTGTGTTCTGTTTTGTTCTATTTTCTGTGCCGACAGTGCGAGCGCCCCGCCGAAGCGATTGTCTCGCCGCAGTGGCATGGATTTGTTATTGGGTCGGTTATAGGTTTCGGTTCTTCATCGCTGCTTCCCCGGTAAGAGTGACCGCCGGAGGCGGTCGTGCTTTGATGTTTTCGTGAGTGAGTTGGTTGTCCAGTCAGGAGTCAGCCTCTCAGGGGGGGGGGGTCTAGTTAAGCAAAAGTTAAAAGAAATTCGGTTATTTTTATGTTAGTGGAAAGTTCATGTTAAGTAAGATATTTCGGGGTCTTTTAAAGTTGGGATCAGGAGTATAGTTTTCTATTTTTCTTAAGGAGCTGTTATCTATGTTGTTATAAAGAATTTAGTTGAGATTTTCTGGAAGGTTTCCCGGAGGGTTTTGAGGCGTACAGCGTGTCTAAGACTTCTGTTCCTCATAAACCACCGGGCATTTTTAATTTTCTTATGATTACATTTTGCGATTGTTCAAGTATCTGGATAGTTGAGTGAGCGGCATGACTCCAGATCGGGCAAGCGTATTTGGCGACTGGTCTGATAATAGAGGTATAGATAAGCACTCTATTTCTTATTGTCAAAGGCGACTTCCCGGGAAAAATAAGGGGTAAATTTACTCGCTATTGCCCGGAAGTTGTTTTTAAGGTAATTTACGTGAATATTAAATTTTAAGTGGGCATCTAATTTGACGCCTAGGTACTTAGTTGATCCGGACCAGGGGACCGGGTGGTTCTGAACGTGTACTGTCGGTGGTGTTTTGAATTTTCTTTTGGCGGAGAAGACTGCTTCCGTCTTGGTGGCGTTTAGACTTATCTTCCATTTGTCGTACCAGTCTTCCAACTCCGCCAAATGACGGTGTAGGAAGTGGGTGATCATGTTTATGTTGTCGCTCTGGGCCATAATCGTTGTGTCATCTGCTTAGAGGCAGATGGAGGTGTGTCTGGATGTTGGGATGTCATTTACGTAGATGTTAAAAAGCGTCGGGGCGAGGAGGGAACCCTGCGGCGCCCCGGCTTGGATCGTTTTTGTGGTGGAGTGTGTGTCGTTGACTCTGACGGCGAAGTTCCGGTTAGTAAGATAGGCTTTGATGATTTTAGTAAGTTGGGGGGGGGCGTGTTAATTTTGATTAATTTGTATAGTAGTCCGACATGCCATACACGGTCGAAGGCCTTCTAGATATCCAGAAAAACCCTCCCGTGTACTTTTTATTTTCAAGACGGTCTTTATAAACTCAACTACCCTCAGCAACTAGTGCGATGTGGATAGTTGAGGTCTAAAGCCGTGCTGTTCGGAAATGAGTATGTTGTTAGTTGTAAAGTGATCGTTAAGTCTCGAGAGAATTAATTTCTCTGCGAGTTTACTTAGAATTGGTAGTAGGGAGATTGGCCGATAGCTGGCAGCACTGCTGGCCGGCTTACCGGGTTTTAGTATTGGGATGACGGAGGCAGTTTTCCAGAGATCTGGAAAGTGCCCCGTTCTGAAAATATTATCTATTATGTTAGTGATTTTTGAAAAACAATTAGTATGGTAAAATTTTGAAGCATTTTATTAGTGATCCCTTCCCTGCCCGGAGCTTTTTTAATTTTCACTTTCTTTATATAATCAATGACCTCCGAGGGCATGGGTGGGGGTAAGGGGGGGCGTCAAAGTTATTTTCGTTTAGAAAATAATTTTCGACCACCCTGTTAATTAAGTAGTTTGAGGATGGGTTAGAGATGTTATTTTCCTGGAATCTCAATTCCAGGGAGCATGCGAGCACTTCAGCTTTGTCAGAGTCTGTGTGTGCGATCTGGAGTGTTCGTGTAGTGTAGACACGGGCGATCTCTTTTTCCTCAGATCCCTAGACCAGCTCCAAATGGAGCCGTCGTCAGGATCAAGGGACAATTCTCTCCCACTGATCCATGGACCAGTCGTGATGTTCCCGGGCCCGGCGCAGGCGCAGTTGTCGATGACGCTTGGTCAGCAAAGGCACACGAGTGGGACGTTTGCTGCGTAGCCCCATATCCAACAGTGTCCGCTCAACAGTGTGCTCCGATACTATTCTACTTGGCCCTGCATTGTATTGGGCTTGTCAGCTGAACCACTGTCTGGCTCCGGTTTTGCTTCATCATGCAAGACAGTCTCCGACGACCTTTTTCTTTGATAGCATGTGCACGTCCAATGCCCTGTCGTCTACTGCTGGTTTCACCCTCATTCCTCCACTTTGCATAAGTACTAACAACTGTAAATCGCGAACAACCCACGAGTCGTGCAGTTTCGGAAATACTTGTTCCGAGCCTTCAAGCCATTATAATCTGCCCTCTATCAAAGTCGTTTGGATCCACTGCCTTTCCCATCACACACAGAAGTAAGTGAAAGAATGATTCATCAGACTCTCCAGCAGCAATTAAATACCACTTCCACCTGATCACTTGCCTTCCACGTCATCCAGGCAAGTTCATTGCAAAAAGTAAGGGTGGTCATGTTTTGGCTCTTGAGTGTATATATATATTGAAACTCATTTCATTCCAATTAATTTTATTTTCTCATTTTTATTACAAAAGGGACCTCTACTTGTTTCTTGCTGATAAAATTTGATAAATGCAAAATTCTTTTATTGATTTTGTGTGCGTGTTTGTATACATCGATAAAATAGCTGTATTTAAAGTAAATTGCTTTTGGATGTTTTTGTGTTGTTTTCTCTGTGTGTTTTAGTTTTTTTTTTTTTTTTTTTTTTTTTTTTTTTTTTCCCCTTTCGAGAATTTACTTTTAAATTGAGATTTATTGCTCTGTAAATTTTTTTTATCAAGAATTTATATTATTCCAAATGAGTTGCCTACCATGTCTTAACAAATATTAATATTTCAGAAAAAACTATTAAATATACACAAAAACAATCCAACTGAAATATTTTGCTCTAGTTTTTTATTATGTTGATACTTCTAGTTTGATTTTAACTTGAAAGAACTACCCAAATCTAAAATTAATTAGGAGATCTAGACAGAGAAATGAATTTAAATAAATTTTCTCCTTTTACAGAATTTTGAAGAATATTTCTGTTACTTTTTTTTTCATATAAATGGTAAGGTATTTGGTTAAATACAGTTAAATATTTTGGAATAATTACTATTTTCACACTAACTTTCATAAAAGCTGGTAGTTTCAATATTTATTTAAATACAATGAAATTTTAATGAAAAAATAAGACAATATATTCACTAAAATTCTTTTATAATCATACGTGTTTTTGTTCATACTGAACAAGTTTTTTAATCTCCTTCTGTAATGCACTGTGAAGTATTCTAGTTTGGTTACATAATAAATCTCATATTAATTTTTACATAAAAATTCTAATGATTTTTTGAAATAATGTTTTAAAGAATGATTTAATTTTTAATGAATAACTATTGTTCTATAAAATCACCTGCAATTTAAACAATCAGGTAAATATAGGGAAATAAAGCTTATCTCGAAAAATTACTTTCTCATTATACGCTTAAAGCATACGATGGAGACAGGTATTAGACCCACAAACTTGAAATTTGGCAGGGATGTTCCATTTGCTGAGTAGAATCTTTAATAATTAAGGTTTTTTTGGTTATCTACTCCCAAGGGGATTTCAGGGACTTTGTAGATAAAAATTCCCGTTTTTGAACTATTAGAGTTACAAACTAGAAATTTGGCAAACATGTTCCGTTAGCTGAATTGATATCCGCTACGAACGAGTTTTGCGGAAATCAAATTCCAAGGGCTTTGCCGGTGAATTCCCGTTTTTGAACTATTGGACCTACAGACTTGAAATTTGACAGGAAAGTTCTGTTTGTTGAGTAGAAATCCGCTAAAAATGGTTTATGCGGAAATTGAC
The DNA here is from genome assembly GCA_019973975.1 of Trichonephila clavata. Lineage (NCBI taxonomy): Eukaryota > Metazoa > Arthropoda > Arachnida > Araneae > Nephilidae > Trichonephila > Trichonephila clavata. The sequence goes on from BMAO01012357.1 coordinate 16,522, forward strand.
TGTAAGAGGTGTCGAGAGATAAATATACTTTCCCTTTAGAAATTGAAATATTGTCCATATATTGTATTATAAGAATGTTTTTCTGAACATTCGAAAACTTAATGCTAGGACTTAGACATCAATAACTTAAAAACAATTTATATTATTAGTTCACTTAATTTCTGTTATAAGTTCACTCTCTCCCTATATATATATATATCTTGTTCAAATTTTCAATCGTTAATAAAATACATTTTATTTATCCACTGAAGTTCAAATGCATTTTTTAAACATGTAGTGGATAACACTTGATGTAAATACAGATTTTCAAATATTAATTCATTAACTAAATTTTACCTTTTAATTTTAAATTTATTTTGCGTTATTTCTGACGAAGTTAGAACTAGCACCAACAGATGGCGCCAGTAAGTTTTTCTAACAATTTTTTTTCTTGGCTTCAAATATATTTTCTTTTACTTGTAGATAACACTTGATGTTGGTACAGTTTTTTCGAATATTAATTTATTAATTAACTAAAATATAAAAAAAATTGTTGACCTAAGTATGAATTGTGACTGTGAATTTTTTTTATATTACTTGTTTTATAAATGTTTATTACAATGTAGTATTTGAAATAAACCTACGTTTCTATAAATTTTGATTTTCTTAACCGCCCCCCTAAAATTAAACCTTGTTTATTTGGCCCAAGTTAGTCGTTAAGTTTGACACCCCTTTTCTTACAAGATTATGAAATAAATATTCATCTAAGCGAGCTGGCGACGTCTAATACATATGTATTTAAACAGTTAATTAATTTTAAATAAATAATGTATGGTAGTTTATTGATATGTTTTCCACCTAGTAATACAAGTACATTTGAAAAAGTAAACAAATATTGAGTGCGAAATTTCGTTTAAAAAAACTATTTATTTCGGGAGTGTGACTCATCATTCTACAACATTAAAAAAACAATCACAATAAAAATTTTGATAGATAGAAGTAATCTTTACGTTGTATTTATTGATTAGAGAAAGTATCAAAGTGCTTCCATATCAAAACCTGCATTTGTTGTGACCGCTGATACCTTAGATTATCTTACCGCAAGGTCCACAGGTGTTCTAATCACCGTCTAAGGAAGTGAAAAAAATGGAAAGGATGTCTCGATAACTTCAGAACGATCTGTGATGCAATTGTGTGAAAAGTGTTTATGTGCGTGCGTAAAACGTGCTTTGGTACACGTTGAAAAATCATGGACGATGATGAAGATTTCAGAACGCGGGCTTCAACCATTGGATCTGTTGCTCAGTTGAGAAAATCGAATAAATGCCGAAGACTTAGTACATTTCGACGAAAATTGAAGTTTGAGGTAGGCTCAACTTTGACCTTGGTATTTTTTCAATGAAAAACTGTTACTTCAACTTTCACTTGTAGTATTATTATTCGTTACTAGCTTTGTCATCCTAAAAAAAGATATTAACCCTTGATTTTTTCTGATAAGAAAATTTTCCGATAAGATTGTGTTGTGCATTGATTATCATTCAGAAATAAAATGTTATTATACAGACTCGTGATTTTTTTCCGAATTAAGTACAGTTCGAAAATCACGGATTCGAAATTTTGAGGATAAAAAATTTAAGACTTTAAGAATATTAATTAATACATTTTGGATTAATTTTAAAAAAAATTCAAAATCTGTAATTCATGGAGGATTCAATAGTTGGTTCAATCATTCTTCTGAGCAACTCATACAATTACTTTCAGGTGAGTCATTTTTTATTAAAATAATTTTAACAATTCATGGAAGTTCAAACATAAAATGATGTCTAATTTTATCTATTATCCTATGTGAAAAATTTGATTTGATTCATTAAATTTTAAGCAATGAAAATTTTTAGAGATGAATTGATTCAATGGCTATTTTGTACGAGAGTAAAACTATTTTCCAATTTTATTTTACATACGTTCTACGTTCACGCTGTAAATGAATATTTCGAAACACATCTTGATATATTTTCTATTTTAACTTATTTATTTTGAATTATTTCAAAATATTGATACAACACACATATAGATTACTAAACCTTTTTTAAGTATTGAAGAGCAGAACTTCTGTAATTTGATTGTTAAATTAATTGAAACAAATTGGTCAACATACTGAAATAATTAACATATGAAATTCGCCTTTGTATTGTTCCATGTATGCATTTTACTTTCTTATACACTTTTAAAGAATACAGAAGTTTAGTGCAACAAAACTACGAAAAAAGTGGAAGTCAAATGTTATTCAATTAAGAAAATTTACATTTTCTGATGGCTTAATTATTTGTTCTAAGTAACGAACCACATTGTTTTGTTTTTATTATTATTTGAAAACGTATAAAGGCTTCTCAACCACTATTATACTTATTAGAATATCTTTCTATTTCCTGTACCCAATAGCTTAAATTGCAATAAAATGTACAAGTATATGCCCTTTAAAATAATGCAGTATGAATTATAAAAGTATAGCGTCCTCTTTAGAAATTATTATATCTTAATGAAACTGTGCATATTATCATTTTGTTACTTTTCATCTCCTTTCTTTTATAAAAAGTTCAACATACATATTTAGGTTAAAGCTTTTAAACGATCTTCCTTTAAACTTTCTAACGACCTTGTTGTTCTAGGTTTAGAATTTTAAGCTTTAGATATTTTTATCGTGATGGGTATTATCATGTTTCTTATGTCGCTTTCACAGATTAGAAAAGCATTTTATACATAAAGTCCTAATCCAATGCTAATTTTAAGTTATAAAAAAACTCCAGCTTATTGTAAATGTATAGATCTAACAAGGTTGAACAACAAAACATTGGATTGATTGATTTTAATTTACGTGGTGCTCTGAAACAACGAACGTCGTAATTTTAAACCATAGTCAAGAGACAAGAATGATACCTGATCTGACATCCCCTCTCTTAACTCTCACACCACAACAACGGGAGGACTTTGAGCCACTATAGATTTAACATGCATCAGCCCCTGTAACCCTTGGGTCTTCAGTGGCTCTTAGTTTTGAACCTGCGACTTGACCATTGGCTAATGCGGCCACAAGAAACATGGGAAAGAAAAAGAATTTGCAATAAAAAAATGTAAGGAGTAAAATTCACGACTTCTAAAACTTGCTGTGAAAAATATTTAGCTAATCTATTGGGTGTAAGGGAAAGTTTTGTCTGTTTTTTTCCTAAAGAAAAAAAGGAAGCATCTTTTCAATGTATTATTTAAAATATAATAGCCTTTGTTAGTTACGACTGTCTTCCAGCATTCTTGCAACTTATCTAACCCCCTAGGAAAAAAAGTCCTCTGTTTTGGAGACAAAGTATTCATCCACTGCTGTTTGGGCACCCTCATAATTTATGTATTCATTCCCATCAAGAAAGTTTTACAGCGACTTGAGCAGATGATAGTCAGACGGGGCAATATGAGGAGTATATGCTGGCTGATGTAAATTTTTCTAACCCAGCTCTGCAATTTTTTATGTATTGTTTCTTGCTACGTGTAGTCTAGCGTTGGCATGATGAAGAATCACACCTTTTATGTTGGCCAAAGATGGATGTTTATATTCAATTCTTCAAAACATCAAGTTGGGAACAGGAACGACCATTTCATGTTCTTTCAGCTGCTCATAGTGCTATACCCTTGCTGTCTCACCAACAGCACAGCATAACCTTCTTCTGATGCACGCCAACTTTGGATGTGGGTGGTAGTGTCTCCCTTTTGTAAATATATGCTTTTTTTCTAACCGCGTGTTTCTACATTATCCACTTTTCATCTCCAGTCACCAAGAGGTCCATAAACGATTCTTTTTTATGACGAGCAAGATTTGAAGATCATATCGAATTTTCAGTCCATTAAATTTTTTTCACTTAATTCGTGTGGCACCCAAACAGAGTTTGGACACAAAACCAAGCCTTTTACGTTAATCCAAAGCAGTTGTCTGATGAATTCCAAGCTTGAATCTCACTTCTGTAGGATTTGTTCTGATCATACTGCGTAGCACTTCATCACTGGCATCTGATGACCTTCCTGATCTGGGTTCATCTTTCAAAGAAAAATCACCCAAGCGAAATTTCACAACCCATTTTTGGGGTGTTCGAGCAGTTACTGCTCCTTCTCCAAAAACACCACAAAAACTTCTTTTCGTTTCCATTGTAACAACATACAATTCCTTAAGTGTACTTGTTCTACTAAAATGCAAAAAAAAAAAAAAAAATGTATAAATCATGAATTGTATACTAATCTACTTGTTTCTTGAACCAGTTTCACTTGGATCAAAATGCTTGCTAAGGTTTGACAGCACATAAAAGTGCACGTGTTCAAAAACGACAGAACTTTCCTTTATACCCAATAGTGGTAGTGATTAAAAATAGGGCATTAGTATTCCTCTTCTTGGTTCTCAAATGTTAACCCTACAACTTTACAAATGTGGTCAGTTTAAAGAGTGTTGGTTTTCCATTGAGAATTCAAAACTTTACTCATGAGAGTATGAAAATCAAAACTTTAGGAAGACATAAAGAGTTGTCAACTGCTAGATGTTCTGAAGATGGTTGTGTGAAAGTAATTTTAAGCAAAATGTACTCCTTGAAAGTTCTTAGCTAAAACTATAATAGATATTTCAATGGATTAAATCCACCACATACTGAAGATAAGCTTGTTTTTTTTCTTTTTAAAAAAGTACAGAGCACTTTTAACCGAAAAAAAAAAGGTCAAAATTTATGGATGCGCGCTATACGCCGGATATAAAAAAAAATATGAGCATAAAATATTGCATTTCTATAAATATCTAAATGCTATCTATGTAAAAGAAATGTCATACCTTATGAACTTTCATTATTGGACAGCGTGAAAAACTCGTCTGATTCGTCTTCCGTTATATCATCATGCGCATCATATTAACTCTATTTGATTTTCACCATTACTCTTTCTCTGATTCACAAATCAGAAATCTCATCTTCGATTCCATCTAGATTGTTTTAGATATACTACATTTTTTTAAATGACCTTTTAGTCATTTCAGGTTTAAATACTTAACATTCCATTACTTAAATATTTAAATTCATACATACTTAAATTATCCATTCAAGAAATATTTCTAAATTTCAAAGAGAAGATTTTCTGCAAACTACAAAGACATTTCCGATTTCTTCGTTAAGAAAGGTGCGCGTGTTATACGTTAAATATATCTAAAACTTTAAAAAATGCAGCTTAAAAGTAAAGATTCGCATTATACGCCAGAATGTATAGTATATATTTGTTATATAATATTGTGCAACTTTCATAAACTTCACGAAAATGAAAAAAAAAAGTTTATATTGCAAGTTTTAGAATAAATTACTTTAGAAAAGGTTACTTTGACTCGATTGAGTCGGAATAAATTGCCGTCAAATAGTTTTAAATTTCAACTTATTTTAGTTTTTTTTACAACGTTAAGATCTTTGTGTGTTTTAATCCCTTAAATGCCGCAGGCGTATATATACGTCTTGCTCTGGCTGTGCGTTAACCATCCCGAACGTATATATACGTCTTTCCAAAGTTTGACATTTTTTTTGCCCTGCTATCAGTAAAATTATTCTGAAGGCTTTTGAATGCAATTAAATTGTCTTGACAGTGTTTGCGAATTATGTATTTATTCAGAGAAGATTTGCTTATTAATGCATTTTTCCAACACACGCATACACTCACCTTTTTGAAAAACTGTGGCACTGGGGAACAAATCGCTTATTAATTACAGAAAAAAATTACCCAAACATCACTTTGATTGCACTCAGTCTTTGAAGCCTAAACATTACTTACACAAAGTCCTAGTAAAAAAGTTTCATAATTCAACAAGCTCCCTTCATCTAAAAATACTGAAATCATTCCGATAATTCATCATATAAGAGGTCAATGTCCAAACTTTGTCCTGAGAGGAGCAGAAACTCAATGCCCTGAAGTCCCCGGCCTTCAATAGCTCTCGAAAAGTGTGACAGCATCATTATTCTGTCTTCTCAGCATCCGCTTTCCATTTATCAGTGACGAATGGTGAGAAAATGCCATCAACTATCTTTCGACTGGAGAACACCGCTTCTATCCAAGCCGGTATTGTATACGAAGCCAGATAACTCTTAATTCGCTAGCTGGGTGAGAAATACTTTATGAGCAGAACCTCGGTGTTTTTTATTTTTATTTTTCTGTTTAATCAAATCTTTTCCGGATAGATTTTCAACTTTTTTTTTGAAAATTTTTATTTGTAATTCAAATGTATTCTTTTTAATCTTATAAACTGGAAAAAAAACTCCTGGAACTTTTGGAAATTTTAAACAGAGTCACAGATGATACAATTGTGTAAGTGAGATTTGAGATTATCAACATCATTCAAAATTTCCAGTTTTGATTGATTATCGTGGATGAATAATATCACTGCTTTCCAAAAGTAAATTATTTCGTAAACGGTATTTTCATGTAGAGTTCGTAAATCATTTGATTCGTGGACCTTTTTTTTTAGAAAGATAAATGTCACTGTCCATTTTGTCCAGACAGAATTCTGTTCTCATGCATATAAATACATTCTCATGTGCAACTACATAAGATACATGCATTCATAAATTAAATTATGAATATAATAAAGCCAATTAGTGATATAATAAAAACCAATTAGCCCAATAGAAGATATTATACTGAGGGGAAAAAATTCGAATTTCTTTCTCAAAATATAAAATAATGCACAAATAATTCTAGGTAAATAATAGTGATGGTGATAATGTAAGATAAATTTTCTAAGTACCTAGCAATTTAAAAAATATGTATCGTAAAATCTGGCGTATAACGGGCATCTGTTTTTTCAAGCTACAATTTTTAATTTTTAGGTATATTCGCTGTGTATGTAACGTGCACCCCCTTTTTTACGAAGAAACCTGAAATGGACGTAGTTTGCAATACTTTTATGTTTTGAAATCTCTATTCCAGATATTATTCCAAACTTTAGGAAAAAAAAAACAGTATACTTCTAGAACTACAATCCTTAAAGTTTATAAGGAATTTCCTTTCTTTTAAATAAACGATATTTCGATACATGTAGAAATCTCTAATTTTTTCTATGCTCATTTTTTTTATTTTAAAGCTATTATTTTTATGCACGGCGTATAACGTCCACCTGTAAATTTCGATCTTATTTTTTTGTGTTAAAAGTGCGTGTGTTATACGCCGGATTTTACGGTACATGAAAAACTTTCCTTTTTTTTTTTAAGTACATGCTGTTATGCTGATTATCTGTTATTTAAGTTTCATAAAATATTAAAATGTAATATGGTATTTTTCTGAAATATATTACCAAAATAAAACTGTAATTTAATTTATTATTTCATAAGAAAAGGAATGTTTGATTGAAAATAAATATAAAGCTTTTTTTTTCTCATGTAAATTTCTCAGATCTTTTGAACTTTTTCTGCAAACTTTCAAAAGACTTATGGATCCTAGATTAAAAGAAGCCCCTCTTCTAACATAAGGTATTACGTAACGTTACCTACTTCTAAGCATTGAAAAGTACAGCGGCCTTTGATGTACTTAATGGGTACTTTCCACGAAGTATTATACTTCAAAGAATATGAAATCCCTTTTCACTTTCCCTTTCTTTCCACTTCTACAGCATGAATACGAAGACTATGGTTTTAAATTTATTTTTCAATGTAAAAAATCAAACCTTAAATCATTTTGTTTGATGATCGGATTTCTATGTTTTGATTTATTCATTTGATTTATCTACAGCAGTGGTACTCAACCTTTTTTATTCTGCTGGGCCGCATACATATGTCAGCCATTTCACGCGGGTAGCAACATGAGGCGAAACGGGGGAGGGGGGAGAAATCTTTAAGACCAAGATAACATTGGACATTTGAAATGTGGAAAATTGATCAAAAGATTATAACCTGTTTTGCTATTTTTTCAATTATTATTTGTTATATTTTTTTATTTTTGCCACTAACTCTAAATTAAAAGAATTTAAGAAACGATCCTTCACAATGTTTGCATCAGTAAATGGTTTCATATCATGACCCAATAATATAACTTCATACGATGTCTTTGTTACTGCTATGTCATCACCACTGACACAAAACACTTTGTTGTTGTTGCAAAGAATATTCAATAAAGTCTATTTATATATATACATCTCTTGGAAGAGATTTTGGAGTGAGTGAATACTAACGTCCCATTGTTCAGCTACACGAGGACTTTTGGGGACGGTCCGCGTAATTTTGAACCATGGTCAAGTGACGCCGGCGACACCTGAGCTGGCACCCCCCTCTCCTAAATAGATTTTGGAGGAAAAGTGTTATTGAATGATTCCTGTTTACTGGTATTTTTAAATACAGCACTTTTTCGTGACAAATCAAACAAGTATTGATCCACGTTTGTGTTTCACTACAAAACAGTCAACCTCAAAATCGTTCGAATATTTTTCGCTTGCAAGGTATGAAAGATTGTTAAAAATTAGTTCTACCCGTACAATTGTCACTACTCTACAGCTGCCTGTTATCACTAAAACCGTAACCGTTACAAATAGATAAAGAATATCAATTCGCAGCCATATGACATCGACAGCAAAAAAGCAAAATTGATGCATTTGATTTCTTGTGTGTGTGTCAAAGAATTTCCTACCAAATTTTTAATACATTTTTCTTAAATAAGTGAATTTTTCAGAGCACAATTGGTAGTGACCGAGCCACTTAAAAAGGCTCGGTGGGCCCTCGGACCACAGGTTGAGTATCGCTGATCTACAGCATCAAAATAAACTTTTATATTGACGCTTTTCATAAAAATGCATTTGCACTACACAAAATTTATGAATGCTTCGCTTAAGTTAGATTTATTTTTATTAAATAACATGATTTTAGGAATTTTATGAAAAAAATTGCAAACATTAATAACTTTATTCAGGCCGAGTAGTTAATTTGAGTTTTGATTCCATTAAAGTTACGTGGCCGCGGTAGCCGAGTGGTCATGGTCACGGCTGACGTTGCGGAGTCGCGACTCGAAACCTGGGCCACTGAATTCCCTCCGAGAAGGGCTAATGTATGTTAAATCTCTTGAGACCCAAAGTACCCTTTTCTGGTGTGAATGTTTGAAAGAGAGGTACCAGCTCAGGTGTCGCCTTCGTCACTGGACCGTGGTTCAAAAGTACGAGGTCCGTTGCCAATAGCCCTCGTGTTGCTTCATAGTGTGACGTAAAATCAATCAATCCACGAAAAATTTTCCTATCGTATGGAACAGAGAAGGAAGGAGAAACTTGGCTCCTGGAAGTTCCCAGTGCCTTTCTAGGGATTTGAATGGGCGTTGTAGTGTGGGCATCCGGACTGTGAAACAGTCCTCAATCCCATATCCTGGTTGACTTTGATGTTGGACATGGCGATCGTGGGGGTTTTCTTTCTGCTTAAAAGGAATCATGGCTATTGTCTGAGACGATGGCATCCGGGAGGCGTGGCTATGATACTTCATTCTGAGTGCAGTAGAGACGCATTTTTGGCATGAGTGAGAGATTGCTCTCTGATTGGTCGGTGGTAGCGTAATCATAGACTCTTATTGGCTGCCCTAGGGACTGGGAAGGATTTTCTAGGGATTCGCGAAGGTCTCTCATTTAATGTCGAGATTTCCCTCTTTTACATATTCTGAAAGGCCTCGGGGAAAGATTGAAGGATGTACCATCTTAGACAGAATCACTAAATTGCCCTCAATGAACCTTTAACTAATTTAGTCATGCGTTGGGAGTCAGGGAGGGGTGTTCAAAATTTTGGGGGTCCGCGATGTCGGCTGATACATAAAGAGGGGACGCGGCGAACGAAAGTTTAAGAATCTCTGTGTACTATGATATTAGAGGGATGCAATTGCTCCAAAGTCGCTCCCTTTGTTTGAACATAGTTCAAAGTTAAGAGATCTGTCATAAATAGTTTTTCAACTTTACTTTAAACTAGCAATGAACATTTTGTTCTCATCATTCTATTCTATTTTTAACACCCTTTTATAAGCTTCACTTGTATGTAACGGAATTTTTGAACTCAATTTTTACCCACTTTAAAAGGTCAGATCAAGTCGAAATTTTGCTCTCCTGTCCAGGACCGATGACAATACAATAATTTAATAATTTTGTTCCATTTTCCTAATCAAGATCATCAGGATTAAAGATTTTCCGTTTTCAGATCCCATCCCGCATCTGGCGACTAATTACATATCCCATTTCCAGATTTGAGATTAAGTTACAACTTAACTATAAAAGGGTATTTTTTAGGGTTTTTTTTTTAAGCTATAATGTATTAATGCTCATTCTTGGACCGTAATTATTACTTTATTTTAATGAATACACGACCTTGCATCTTATTAAAGACATCCATTTAAGTAAGATTTTAATAACATTAAGTAAACAGTTTCATATTACAAATTGAATTAAGCATTTTCTTACGCTGTATGACAAATTGATCTTAAACATGCAGTTTTATGGAAACACTTCTAAATTCTAAAATCCAAATTTAATAAGGACGTATTTCTTTATGAATCGATTATTTTTTAATGCACTCGATATTGTAATCGTTAATACATATTCCCGATAAAAGCAGCTTAATGTCATAGGTATTTAAAACACGTGATTTGTGCAATCTGAGTCAGCTGTGAACAGTAGATGTAGAGAATGCCCTTGTGGATAACAGATTGTCTGATTTATGACCTATAGCAAAAAAATTAATTCTCTCAGCTGCGAAAAAATACATAATTTGATTGATTGTAAGTTATAAATTTCCAAGTACAGGTATTCATTATTTTTTGCTTTAAATTCAGTTTTGTATTTAAAGTTGTATCTATAAGCTATGTTTTATAGTGTACTATATATTTTTATAAATAGCAGAATAATGTGTTTATTGGTACAAAACAGGGATCTCCAAACCTTTTAGCCTAGAAGACACACTGACTCCTATAGTTAATTCCAAGGGCTCAGACCTAGATGGCTGATGATACCCATATACTAAAGTTTTGAATATGCATAAATTATCGTTTTTAGACTAACTGGCAAGTGAGGTGAATCTTTTTACGGTAGATTTTGTAACTCGACCTTTGGGTGCTTTAACCCATTAAGCGGTCAATTTTTTTGCCCAAATTGTTCCCAAAAAAAAGACACATTTTTTATTGTATATATTTAAGCATAATACTTAATAGAATGTGATAATGGAAGAATTTCATTTTATTTCTAAATTTTAAAGTTTTCACATTATTTTTTATTTTATAATAATGGAACACAAAAAAAAACCTAAATGTTTGCTTTTTATAAGTACACTCTGCATACTATGAAGAATGTTTTATGTATCTTAAAAGCATACTTACAAAAAAAAATGTCATGCTTGTACCTCTTTTTCAAACGGTTGAGGATTTTGTGTGTGTGTGCATATATATGAACACACAATTTGAAGCATGGTGTAATATTTTTTCCATTGGTGACAGAGGTAATATCGGCTTTTTTGGATTCTTTCCATATTTTCATTTGTTCTCAAGCAACGAACTGTAAATTGTCTTGCCGATCCTTGTTCATAATCGAAAATTTTCAAGAATCTTAATTTTTGCCTTAAAGAAAAAATTCTCACCACAAAATAAATCCCGTATGAGAAGTATTTCATTACCATGTACAAACTGAATCTCTTAAAAACACTAGCACTAATAATCTCATATAGGAATGAAAAATATGTGCAAATCAAAGATAGAAAGAAGAAAATATCAGTGCCCATACATCCGGGGTGGGCATTACGTCGATCGCGATCGACCGGTGGACCGCCAAGACAATTTGGAGTGACCGTCTGAAGATTAGCAGTTAGTAATTGTATACAGAAATATATTCGAGATTGGCTGACAGTACGCAAACTGTCTTCTACTGACTGTTATTACGAGAACTAACTTCAGATGAAAATGTTTTATTTTTTTAATGTGTTTTGAATTGTTTAATAATAAATGCATCATTTGATATTATTGTATTTGTGGCTTTTGTTTTTATGCTTGTATTTTGCGCTTTGCTTTAAATACTGTTTCAAAAAAGTTAGTTTTTTTAGTACATAGAGGTAAGTACATATATATTCCGTATTTATTATTAAGTTATAATAAATATTGTTGACTTTTTTCTTACCACACCTACGACCCTAGGCAGTGGGCGCACACGAAAATTTTTCAAAGGGGGCAGGTGCGGTGGCCCAGGGTTGAATGTCTACCATTCTCATATACTACCCCAATACGCTACCAAACATATATGTATTTTTTATCACTTTGTAGTTTGTTTGGAACAAAGAACTGTAAGAAATAAATTTTTGAATAAATATTTAGAATTAATTAATAAAAAAGTATTAATAACAAACAATTAAATTTTACGTACTATACGCATGGGATTGTAATCGATCAAAAAAATCATGGGCTATGAGGAGGGTCGGAACCCGTGAACCCTCCCCCCCCCCTTTGTGTGGGCCACTGATACTGGGTGGACCGCAACACCTTGAAAAAATTAGAAGTAGTCCGTACCCTTGAAAAGTCTGCCCACCCCTGCCGTACAGCATACGGGAAACTTTTTGTGGTCAGCTTTTGGTAACCCGTACGGTGTACGGGCAAGCCAGTTAAGGGTTAAAGTAAAATTTTGAGACTCGCGTTTTTCAAATTTTGATGCAATTGCGAATGAAATAAAGATTTTTAAATACCGCTTACTCAAATGAAGATACTTGATTGAAAATGTAGCGATATTTTTAAAGAAAAATATTTAAACTCATCATATGTGGAATTTTTAAGTATTCCAACTGAATGTTTGATCAGTTTTATAAATTTTCTAGTTGTCTTTTTTTATCGCTATTGGAACTACTGACCTATGCAGGAAAAAAATTCTTCAAAATGAAATATATAAAGTTTTTCTCTGATCCAAGTTAACTATTGAGCATTTGAAGTCGCTGTAAATAATGTCCACTCGTAAACTTTATCCCCAACTGTAAGCAACTGTCAGGTGAAATTTACAGCTACATAAATCTCATTAATTATAATTATAATGTTAAATTTCATTATCTGAATTATCTAAGCATCTCAATTGTTTTAAGTTTTTAGGATAAATCTATTTTTAAACAATTTGTAACAATGGGCTATCCGCAAGGTTTCATGCTCTCAAACACTGTTTTTCTTCCGTCCAACCACATTGGCACTTTGAGCTAGGACGACTCCTCGATAAAAAGGAATGTCGCTACCGAATAATATAAAAATAATCAGCGATATAGATGATACAGGGGGGGGGATAGAAAAGATTGTACAGGCTTGTGGTTGATATTGCTGCCTTGAATTGGTATTCCAAGTTTTGGAGGTTTTTAATTGTCGAAACCGGAGGAGTTGCTTCTCATTCGGATAGGTACAAAATTAATTCTTACGCTTTAACTTGTCTTGTCTGTATATCGCGTAGCTTTTTCTAATATTGGATTAAGAAGAAGAATTTGTTGATGTTTTCTACTTGTGATCGTTTCGAATTTGATTCAATGGCTTCTCCGCCATGTTGCGTTCGGTTCCCCGGGAATCTCAATGATAAGCATGATCTGTGCTTCGACCGATACTTGGAGGAGGTGCGCAAGTTAAAATCTACAATTTCATTTTTGCGTTACTTAACTGGTTTTATATGATGTATTTGCATTTTTTAAATTTTACAATGAAATTACAATTCACTTGTCGTGCCGGCTGAACAATTTTCAAGGCCGCTGTTGGCTCGTGGCCATAGTTTCGAGACCCCTAGTATGCAAAAAAAATTTTATTGTTGCACAAAGTTTTAATTTGGTAATTTTGATGCCATTAAGGGTAAGGATGATCTGTATAATTGAAATAGCTACCGAATTATGTCTAATAATTTGAGGTAAAGTGTGCTTATATATATATCTCAAAATATAATAACAATGAGTCATTTACTTGTAAAAATCTTTTGAATTGCATGTTTAATTTCTAATATTATCTAGCATGTTGTTTATTTGATATGAGTTGCAATTAGAGAATTTTAATGCAATGTGTGTTTCTCAAACTTGCAATGCTTGCGACCCAATATTCAATCATAATTTTCATCGCGCCTCCCTTCTATGCAATAACACTGTATTGAATTCAGTAATACTATACCTTGACGCTAGTTACAGTACGACTTAGTGCCACCGGCGTATATAAACGTCTGGCTCAGGCAAAGCGTTATTTTCCCCGGGGAGGGGACATATGTATACGTCTTTCTAATGTACGATCTTTTCTGTGTACTGCTGTCCTTAAAATTATTCCGAAGGCTTTGGAATGCAATAAAAGGAACCTAACAGTGTTTGCGAAGGATTTATTTCAGAGGATTTGCTTATTTATTCCTTTTCTTCCCCCCCCCCAATACATCCCATACAGACGCCTACGTGGAAAACGGTGGCATTGGAGAGCGAATCGCGTATTTTTTTAATAACTTCAAACGTATTTCAACCGTAAAAATGATCAAGATAAGTGTTCATTTTTGTATATAATTTATATATGACATGGCCATGGGGGTCACTGGTAATAATTAAACTTGTTCTTAACTTAGTATTTTTATGTTAATTATAAAATACACTGTGTAGTTCTGATACATTTATAAGTGTATTATATCAGTGTAAATGTGCATTTTATTTTTTATTATGTCGGAATGTATTTTATTTGTTTACTCTCAGTAAATTACTTTTTTAATTAATCTTTTGCTTTCGACTTTTCGGTATGCTCGCGCCCCCTCGTAAAGTTATCATGGACTCCAAGGGAGGCGCGCCCCACAGTTTGAGAAACGCTACTTTAATGTAATTAATTTTATAGTGTTCAGAACATTTTGAAATACACTTTTTTTTTACACCATTACTTTAAAAAAAAGTAGACGTGGTAGACTAATGGTCAAGGTATAGGACTCGTAGTCGGCGTGTTACTCGTGGCCAGTGTCGTCCTCGTCACTTGAGCATGGTTCAAAGTTACGAGGTCCATCGCCAAAAGCCCTCGTGTATAGCTGAACAGTGCGACTTTAATATATTCACTCACTCACACTAAGAAAAAAAAACTCATGAGCTGATTTGAATTTCAAAATAAATATTACAAGGGGTGATCAAATGAAAAGGTACGAAACGACATAAAAATGAAACAGTTAAATATTTGCATATTCCGCCAAGGGAGAATGTAGCGAGACATCTCGGGATGCCATTGGAAACTCTGACTGGGATCGGATCATGCGCGGGTGCCCGCATGCGCAGGAGAGACCAAAGGCTCTTATAAAAAGCTGCGTCCAAATGATGCGAGCACAGAAAAAGCATTATCTCCGATGTGTACTGTGAGACACTCCGACGCCTACGCAGGTCCATCAAGAACAAAAGACCGGGGCTGCTCACGGAGGGTGTGGTTCTGCTCCATGATAACGCGCGTCCACACGTCTCCAGAGTCACACAAATGGAACTGGACAAGTTCCAATGGGAGGCGTTGGACCATCCGTCCTACGGTCCGGACATGTCACCCTGCGATTTCCATGTGTTTGGTCCACTGAAGAAACACCTGAAAGGAAAGCGCTTCAACTCGGACGACGTACTCAAGGACACTGTGAAGGACTGGGTCTCGTCACAGCCACAGGAATTCCGGGAACAAGGAATCCTGCGGCTTGTTCATCAGTGGGATCGTTGTGCTCAGGCCTATGGTGTATATTTTGAATAAAGTCTATATCTGTACCCACCGTGTCGTTTCGTACCTTTTCATTTGATCACCCCTTGTATATATGTTGATTTTTAAAAAATTCTTCAAAAGTAACAAAAACACATCTATTATCATTAAAACTAATATATTTTTCAAGTGTTTTTGTTTTATATTTTAATATAAGGAATCAAAGAGTTTTAGTTTAAAGATAAAAATATAAAAAAGCTTCAAGAGGATAAAAAATGATTTGCACTTTGATATTTTCCTCAATAAACAACTTTTGAAATCCACATCATAAACTAAAAGACAAAAAGACCTCTTTTTCTCAGTGGTTTTCAACTTAATTGTCGGTAACGTTCACTCTTTAGAAACGTTAGAACCTTATTGTCGCTTATAGTAATTAGAGAAAAGCCATTGGCTGTTTTTGAACTACTTCAATACAATAAAAGACCAATCAGTGATTATTCTGCTAATGTAATAATGACAATGGAATGTAATACATTTACCTGCTACTATGGTGACAAATAATGACTCTCCTTGCTTTAAATTCAAACTCAGGCTTTTCAAAATGAGTTAATTGTTTTTGGTCAATTTAAATTTTCTTTTTCTCTCAATATGTTTTAAAAATGTTTAACAGTAAAAAATGTTTTTATGTAAAAATATTAATTGTATGGCTTTTTTAATCGTGTAATATTATTATGTAACTTCATAACAATTAAACGAATTTCGGAATAGATGGACCTTTTATGTTTTTCTCGTTTTTGCAGTTTAATGCTTATAAATTTTGTTCTGAGTTGTTTATATTATTAATGCTTTCCATGCAGATTATTATTTTTTAATTAGGTTTTTTAATGCAAAGCGCTGCTTAATGGATATTTTTAATCCTTTTTTTTTAAATTTCTTGAAAGTATCTCGTGTGTAGTCTACATACCAAATTTAGTCTCTGTTACAAGTTTTAGATTCAAGATTTATTTATAGGAATTATTAATTATAGCCCCCTCCAAATTCCTTTTGTATTTGAACATTTCGGGACTCATATAATTTCCCTTAAAGGATTAATCCTTCTGAATAACATTCAATGAACGTAGCACAAAAAGCAATTTTTTTACCTTTCTATTCTATTTAAAATTCATATTATGAAGTGACTTATGTTTCGTGTAGTTGTAATTTAAAAGAATTAATTATTTTTTTCGTATAAATGTGATGGAAGGGTTTTTAAAAGATTTATTTATGTATTAAATTTATATTGCTGTGAAAAATTACATATTCCACGCATTAAAAAAACCTTAAATTTATAACGCCATTTTGTCAAATTCGTTTCCAGTTTTCGAGTCATTTGTTTTAATTGTGATTAAATTTCTGACACACACACGCGTGCAACAGGAATAAACGTCACAAAAAAATACAGCACTGTTTTTATTTAAAATATTTTTTTTTAAATTAAAAACCAGTCGATTAATGAGGTTATGGTTTATATTGCATATAATGCTCGATATTATAATATTATGCAACTTAGAATACAAAAAATTTCGAAACTAAACAATATTCAAGTATAATTTTCCTTGCTTATATGAGGAGCTTATTTTCCAAAATCTTTTATACAAAATTCTTAAGAATTCCAAAAAGTTTAAATTTTTATGATACAAAAATAACTGGCATATTGTTCTCTCCCTTTTTAATGACCTTCATTAACCGAGTGGTCATAGTAGCGAACTTGTGCCTGACATTGCTTGTGTCGAGAGGTGGGTTCGAGTCCTGATGCCACTGAAAGGCCGTCTTGTAAAATATCATCTGCATGTTAGGTCTTCTGAGACAAATAGCATTCCCGTTGACATGTGTGGCGATTTAGAGAATGGCGTGCTAGGTCAGGTATCGTCTTCCATCACTCGGTCATGGTTCTAAATAACGAAGTTATACACCAGAAAATCCCTAGTGTAGCTTTACAGTAAAACAGAAAGAGGACATGGTACGATTTATACAAAAAATTTTAGTTTAATGATTTTCATAACTTTTTGGTTGCCTCCTATATGTATGTATGATGTAAAACAGACTCAAAATTTCATAGAAAGCTAACCATTCAATTTTTTAAGGGAAATACTTCAAACTCTTATGAGGGGATTTTAAAATGCTAATCCTCCTACAAAAATTGACGTACATGTGTGAAATTTGATTTACATGTACGTTAAACAATGCATAACAAAAGTTGATATGGGTTTGGTGATAACATGATTGGTATTCGTACAATACTTCTTTTTAGAGTGCTCATTGAAAATTCCTTAAAAAATGTGTAAATTATAACTTAAATTATTTTTTAAAAAATAAGTATTGGTTTGATTAAAAAATGAATACCAAATTTTGTTCCATGTACTATTAGCAAAAAGTGAAAAAAATTTCCAAGTATTAAGCACATTATTAAACAAGTATTAATTACACAAGTATTAAGCATTTTTATTTGCCATTGGAATATGTGAATAAAAACAATTGTAAAAGTTATCATAACTCTGCGTTTTTTAAACTTAGAGCTTTCAAATTTTGTGAGTTTGTAGAAAAGTATATAAAAAAATTATTTTTGACCGATTTTTGTCTATTGAATCGCTCTGTGTCCCCTTAATAAAATATAATCATTTTCCGTACTTGATTTTAAGTTAACATTTAACTACTAAATATTCACACACATATATTATCAAAGTAAAAAAAATCAACAAAAAGCAGCTTTTTTAAAAAAAAAAATATTAATTTGAAGAATTCTTTTTCACATAAAAACCTTTACTTTAAATGTGTACAATGAAGATTTTGGTGCAACTACTCTAAAAGAAATAAAATAAAATTTTGAAGCTCCAGAAGAGGCCCAATAATAATTTGATGACTGAAACTTAAAACTATATCAAGGCTCATTTGCATATAACTAAGGGAAAATGTTTCTTTAATTTTACTCTACAGATTGTTATAAAAAAGATGAATAACACTCGAGCCGAATTTCAATTATTCCAGTAACTTTCAATAAAACACTACAACAAAAATTGCTTTTCTTTATCTTACTATTGTAAAATTCTAGATTTAAGTTGAAAGATTTACTGACAGATGAGCCAACATTTTCTACAAAGAAATCATCATAAATATACATATACTACAGTAGAACCTTCTAAACTGTTTCCGCAAAACAGGGGATTCCAAAATTCTTCCCTTTAATATATATATAAATTTGATATATTGAGACATAGCAATTAGCTACTAACACCACAAGCCTTCAATTTAATCCTGCGGAATTAGTCATTAAATATAACCAGAAGAGAATGTAGGTGAATGTATTGTTCGTCGTCTGAGATAATCCATCTTAGTAGTTGGCTTAGGTTAGTCATTTATGGTTAATAGTTGTTCCGGAACAAATGTATTAAGTTATCTAACGCTTAAGAATTGAAGGAAGTTTGCATTTTAATTAATATAGGTATAGCGAAATATACAGTCTTCATGAACTGTGGAATAACAGTTATATTTTTAAGGCAGCATTACTTTAATATGCTTCCTTTAATAAGTTTATAGAATAAATGTTGCACAATTATGCGTGGCTGTGGTAGCCTAGTGTTTATGGTCACGAACTCGTGGTTGACGCATCATGAATTAAACCTAGACCTCTAAAGACTTTACATAAGATATGCATTGCATAAACTGCAAAGTCATTTATATCATTTTAAAGAGAATTTAATACTGAATTTAATACAAAAACCAAACTGCAAATATTTGCAATACAAAAAGTTATACTGCAATAACTATAGAAGTACATTAGATACTGATAACAGTGGGTTATCGGTTCTTAGTAGGGTACCTTTTTTTATTATTACAGCTTTATATCGATGTTTCATTGAGCTGACGATAGTTTTAAGCTGTTCCTTCGTTATTACATGATATCAGGAAACAATTATAGCCTCAATTAGGTCCCTTTTATTTCATGGGTACTTCATCCGGACAAGAGTTTTTAATTGGTGCCACAAGTTTTCGATGAAGCTGTAATAAAAAATAAAGGCACCCTGCTAAGAACCGATAACCCACTGCTATCATCATTATCTAATGTACATCGATAGTTATTGCAGCATAACTTTTTTTGTATTGCAAATATTTGCAGTTTGGTTTTTGTGTTGAATTCAGTATTAAATTCTCTTTAAAATGATATAAATAACTTTACATTTTGTGCAACGTAACATTTTCTATAAGCATACAAACTTCAAAAACATAACAATTTTCAAGTGTCCACAATTTTGGTCACCACTGTATAATATGAGGATATAAAAATCATGAATGTCAGTAAGAACTAAATGTATATGAGTTTATTTCCTTATAAATGAAAGTTAATTTTGAAAGGCATGATTTTAATACAGTAGAGTCCCCAAAACTCGGCACTCTTTACCCCGTCAGTCCAAATAACTCGACCACACCCTTGCAGGTAAAAAAAAAAACCATGTGCAGATCCTTTTAAGATGTGAAGTTCCAAATTCTGAAAAAGAAGTGCAGAAGCTGGTGAAGATGACGTGGAACAGTGTGTGGTGGCGGTATCTAAAATAAGCCAGTAGCATCCTCCGGACAGGATTGATCGATTTGTCCAGAGGTATGTTACGTGCTTACGAATCCATAAGTCATGGGTTCTCATCTCCGACATTGGTGACCTTGACTAAAGAGTCACCAGGCTGTCACTGGGTTATTTTAGATACCCCCTCCCCACCAGTGAGTCAGTGGAAAGGCGAAGGAACGAGATATTTGTTGTTATTGTTGCGTCAAGTGAGCCTGCCGACTTTTGATTGATCTTTTTGCGGGTAGATGGCGCCACGATACATCAGAAGGTTTGCTTTTTTCTTTTTAGTCAAGGTCACCAATGTCGGAGATGAGAACCATGACTTATGATTCGTAAGCACGTAACATACCTCTGGACAAATCGATCAATCCTGTCCGGAGGATGTTACTGGCTTATTTTAGATACCGCCACCACACACTGTTCAACGTCATCTTCAGCAGCTTCTGCACTTCTTTTTCAGAATTTGGAACTTCACATCTTAAAAGGATCTGCACATGGTTTTTTTTTTTACCTGCAAGGGTGTGGTCGAGTTATTTGAACTGACAGGGTAAAGAGTGCCGAGTTTTGGGGATTCTACTGTATTAAAATCATGCCTTTTAAGATGTGAAGTTCCAAATTCTGAAAAAGAAGTGCAGAAGCTGGTGAAGATGACGTTGAACAGTGTGTGGTGGCGGTATCTAAAATAAGCCAGTAACATCCTCCGGACAGGATTGATCGATTTGTCCAGAGGTATGTTACGTGCTTACGAATCCATAAGTCATGGGTTCTCATCTCCGACATTGGTGACCTTGACTAAAAAGAAAAAAGCAAACCTTCTGATGTGTCGTGGCGCCATCTACCCGCAAAAAGATCAATCAAAAGTCGGCAGACTCACTTGACGCAACAATAACAACAAATATCTCGTTCCTTCGCCTTTCCACTGACTCACTGGTGGGGAGGGGGTATCTAAAATAAGCCAGTAACAGCCTCCGGACAGGAGTGATCACTTTTGCCCAGTGATATGTTACGTACTTACGAATCGGAAGGTATCGAGTTCTATCCTCCTCAAGTGGTTCCAGAACGATACCAAGCAAGATATTATGTCTGATACAAAAATTATTGCTGTTGTCTCGGTTAATTAAAAAATTCCAGAAAATAATGATAATGTTAACGTTAAGGACATCGTACAAACTACTAAAATATCACATAGTGAGGGACTAAAGACTCCCGAAACCACCTTTCAGTATATTAGCAAGGTGCGTCGTCGTCTTCGTGAAGAAGAAGCAAAAACACAGAGTGCAGTACGGAGGACCACAGGACATTACCTATTTCTTTTTTAAAAAATTAGCCAGTTTTTGCAAAGTTGGCTACTTAATTTTTATTATAGGCAGCTTTATGCCTTCATAAAGTGCAGTGGCCATAATTAAACTGCAAGTGTTCAAGGGGTGCTGGAGAGAAAACTACCGGGAATATTGCAGTGAAATTTGGTATCTACATGTTTCTAAACATGCGCAAGTCAAATATGCAAAGGAAAAAAATCGCCATTTTCACTCGATGGATGGCTCTCTGCCGTGTTTGAATGCTTATCGACGGCATATATGCAAATTTTAAGCCCATCGAACAGTATAAAAACAAGACCACATTGAATAATGGTCAATCATGACCCACGTTCACAGGACCTTGATCCTTGAGATTTTTATCTGGGGGGACATCTGAAAGATATGGTTTATAGAGAATGACATACTTCTATTGCGGAATTGAAATCTAGCATAACGAGACACGTGAGGTGTGTTGCAACAGAGATTTTAATTGCGACGGTGAACCATGCTGTTTTACGTTTTCAGCATGTGGTGGCATCTGGTGGTTCGCATATTGAGCACATAATGTGATAATTTCATTGAATAAATAATGGTTTAATTGTTTTCCAAAGCGTCTTTATGGATTGTTTAATTTGTGATCTTAATTTACGTTAATTTTTGAGTACATGGTACAGTAAAAATTTAATTACTGAAGCAAATTGTATGGATTTTTGATAAACTGTAATTGATGTTTTATATTGTTTATATGCCTCTTAGAATGTCATTATGCTCTGTCTGTAGGTTTGGAAGTTGTATATGCCACCGGTGAGCTCAGGTGTCGTCCACGTCACTTGACCATGGTTCAAAATTACGCGGGCCGTCCCCAAAAGCCCTCGTGTAGCTGAACAGTGGGACGTTAATATTCACTCACTCACTCATGCCACCGGTGAGCGTTGAAATACGATACAGCGCCATCTATCGGGTGAAAGAGACGATTTTTTTTTCTTTGCATATTTGACTTGCGCATGTTCCGAAGCGTGTGGATACCAAATTTCACTTGAATATCTCCAGTGGTTTTCTTTCCACCATCCCTTGAAGATTTGCAGTTTAATTATAGCCACCGTGTGTGTGTGTGTGTGTGTGTGTGTGTGTGTGTGTGTGTGTGTGTGTGTGTGTGTGTTGTGTGTGTGTGTGTTGTGTGTGTGTGTGTGTGTGTGTGTGGTGGTGTGTGTGTGTGTGTGTGTGTGTGTGTGTGTGTTGTGTGTGTGTGTGTGTGTGTGTGTGTGTGTCTGATCAGATAAATTACTTTATACCTAGTATTCATTAATTTTCACTTTCATGTAGTAAATGCTCTATGCCTTCATAAAGTATGTACTTTTCCTTTGTTTAAGAGTGTTTAGGTAGTTTATTTTCTGTTGTATTACCAAGCAAACAATACATACACAAGTGTAGCGCAATTTGTTCTAAGGAAACACTCGTACTTATTCTTTTTTAAACCCATTCTCAACAACCCAGCACTTTCACAAATTCGCCAACGCTTCGGTCCAGGTCGAGTTTTCGATACTCTACTGTATATCTAAAATTATAAGACATCAAATTTCAATTTATCTCGGTTGTCAGGATTTGATCGAAAAAAAATTACTCTATCTACATACCACAGTAACAGTCATTTTAAACATTTCACCGTTTGATTGCACAAAATTATATCCTAGAAAATTTGCAAACAATAGACGGTTTATTTATACGGATTTACTGTATATGATAATAGATATTACAAAAAAAATATAATTAATGCTTTCGCCATTATAAAAGATCAAAATTTTAAAAATCAGCCTGTTTTCAAAATATTGCTCTAGTAATTTTCTGGCTCAAGTGTAGTATGGGGATTTGAATTTGGCAATTTTTCATTGGATTTGGCATTTTTTTATAGATATCATGGTGAGATAACGAATTCATTCTGGCTTCCGGACACTTATCGATAAGTGAAGTAACTTGGCGATTCGATTTTTGTCGCCAAAAGAAATTGACATCGCCCCTATACCACTTACCAATTTTCCTTATATTAAAAAAAACGTAGAATTATGATAATATACATATTCTACCTCATTTTAGATATTTCTGTAAAGCGAAAATGTATCTAATATTACCCTAATAGGAAATTCATTTCCAAATGTCCTTAAGTGTAGAATATTTGCTTTGTTTACATAAATTTCTCTTCCAGGAAACGATTTTTATCAAGAGAAATTTAAGCCTAAAATGATGTTGCGGAGAAAGATAAGGGAACAAAAGTGGATTTTGAAAGCTTCAAATTGTATCAATGCTTGGGAAAATCAGATAAAATGTATCCATAATTGTATTTAGAAACTACACTTCCCCGTATGTGTACGAGTAGACTAAAAAAAACCAAGAAAATCAGTAGAAAGGACAAATATTTTTATTTACTTTTTCGTAATCTTAAGCGCGTGTTTCGGAAACAAAGTTTATCTCTCTAAAACTGTATTAGTACGTGATGATGATGAGATCATAAACGAGAGTATTTGGGTATTAAAAAAATACAAAAATTAAATCATTACGAAAAAAAATGTCATACATATTTTACGCCAAGTGAAATTCGTTATCATATTTCAGCAAACTCTTACATTTATTTGTAAATTGTGTTATGAAAATTTATTATTTTAATTTAAAACACATAACCGAAAAAAAATACACATTTTTAATATTCTTACTTCACGTGAGTATAGCCTTGTGTCAGCGTTTTCGGAAAGGATATACTCGTAAAAATTCGGCATTGTCAGTCTTTCGTTTCTGAATTAGATTTACTTAAACATTTACTCTTATATTTTAACCAAATGAAAGCAACCTGAGTTAATCATACAAAATATTTAACTAATATCTAATCCACGTAGGGGGCATTTAGTTACTGATTATTTTTATAGAGCCAGCTTGATGACAGAAATACAGTTGTAAATGTAAAAATTAGGATGATGGGGAGGGGAATTATATCGTTAGAAAAAACTAGAATAACTAAATTTTTGTAAAAATTCCTTGTCAATTACCTGCTAATCAACTCAATTCTTTTGAACTATCGGAGTACAAAAGGGTGGGGTTTGGAGGCTTACACCTTTTCCATACACCAAGAGATTTTTAATTTTTAGCATAAGATTACCCCTTGACATTTTCGTCAACAATTATTTTTTAATGTGTACGCAAATAGTCAGTGTTTGCCACTGTTTTGAACTAAAATGTTTTACATAAGATGTTAAGCCAGAATTAATCATTTTGTTAAGAATAATTTACAATTTCAAAAATTAAAATGATGGTTTAAAGGAAAACTTTGATCAAAATACGCGCTTTCGCCTTATCGCCTCATCGCAACCAAATGATATGACTATGAAACTGATAACCTGAAAATTAAGCAACTCTGCAACCTATCTCAACCCATATGGTTGAATTTTAATGTTTTTCTACCTACGCATTATGATACATATTTACAAATCGCTGTCATTCCTTTATGGACTCAGACAATGTGATTATGAAATGAATTTGTAAAATTTTGTGACTCAAGTGTCGTCCACGTCACTTGACCATGGCTCAAAATTACGAGATTCGTTGCCTATAGAACTCGTGCAGCATTATACTGCGTCGTTGATATAACTCTCTCAATTTCAGGATATTTTCTGAGTATCTGGGAAAAAATGGCAAAAAAAAATGACAGTTGCAAATAGTTTTATTTTTTTAGAAAAGTTCTGATGCTAAAATATAGAACTTTTCCAAGGATGCAATTTGGTATTAAATTATTTAAAATCTCTTAAAATTTTAGATTATTTATAATTACTATCTAGAACTTAAACTGCTTGAAATATATATTTGTCGTTTTCATAAAACATTAATAACATTAGTCAATTCATATCAATAATAAAAAAAATTAGAATTAGGAAGAGTTCGTATTAAACTTACATACACTTCTGGCCACCGTAAATGCAACACCCTGAAGGAAGCACGCAAATAACATGAAATTTACAACATGCATTAGCGGAGGTGAGATATGCAAATGATTAGAATTTCAGCGCAAACACACATCACGCACGCCTGTGGCGCCACTTCAAAGCGCTATTTAAGGCTTGGAGATTTCGACGATTTCAAGTTCGGCAATTGTGTTTTTCTTGTGGTTTTTTCAAAAAAACGATCAGTTATGTCTCGTAGAAAACAGCGATCAGCTTTTGATCAAGTATCCGAGTTCGACAGAGGAAGGATAGTGGCCTACCGAGATTGTGGATTATCTTTCAGGGAAATCGGTAGTCGTGTTGGACGAAACCAAACAAATGTAATGCGGATATGTAATCGTTGAATGCAGGAAGGTACGATGGACCGACGTGGTCGATGGCATCCACCTCAGTGCAACACTTCACGTGAGGACAGGCAAATTGTGCGCATGGTAATGACGGATCACTCAGTCACATCACGAACCATAGCACAGCACATTGAGTCTGTAACGCATCATTCAGCGTCTACGCGTACCATTCGACGCCGTTTACAGCAGAGTGGTCTGTCCGCAAGACGTCCATTGCCCTTGACGCAGAACCACAGACGTCTCCTCCGCCAATGGTGCGATGAAAGAAGGATGTGGGCGGCAGAATGGAATGAAGTTGTCTTTACTGACGAGTCACGCATCTGTCTGCAACACCACAATGGTCGGATTCGAGTCTGGAGACACCGTGGAGAGAGGATGCTGAACAGCTGCGTTATACACCGCCACACTGGTCCTGCTCCGGGTATTATGGTATGGGGCGGTATTGGATATCACTCTCGCACTCCTCTAGTACGCATTGCCGTTACTTTAAACAGCCAGCGCTACATCTCCGAGGTGTTGGAGCCAGTTGTCCTTCCTTATCTTCAGGGCTTGGCCACATCCATATTTCAACAGGATAATGCGTGACCACACGTGGCACGCATTGTCCAAAGGTTCTTCATCAATCACCAGATTGAATTGCTTCCCTGGCCGGATCGCTCTCCAGATCTTTCGCCGATAGTAAACATGTGGTCCATGGTTGCACAACGATTGACCCAGATTACACCCCCAGCTGTCACACCAGATCAACTTTGGCAACGTGTGGAAGCTGCTTGGTCTGCTGTACCCCAAGAACACATCCAAAGTCTCTTTGAATCAATGCCGAGGTGTGTGGCAGCGGTGATCTCCAACAATGGCGGCTACTCTGGCTACTGATTCTGGCAGGAATCGCACTTCACAGAAGTCTATAAATTTAATCATTTGATACTTGGTTAACATGTTATCTACAAAATAAATTTTGTTAGGCTATCTCTTGTCTTTCTTGGTGTTGCATTTACGGTGGCCAGCAGTGTATATAA
Source organism: Trichonephila clavata (assembly GCA_019973975.1). Taxonomy (NCBI): domain Eukaryota; kingdom Metazoa; phylum Arthropoda; class Arachnida; order Araneae; family Nephilidae; genus Trichonephila; species Trichonephila clavata. Next base: position 43,417 of record BMAO01012357.1, read on the forward strand.
AATAGTACTAAAATATTTTTAGCGTATGAGCATTGTAGTGGACAACGAAAGAAGTGACATTTTTATCGTTGGAGAACTACTTTACTATATTCTGTGCACTCCAACACTTTAAATATTTGTGGAAAACTTTATATAAAACTACTGCATCGATAACTGCAAACTTATATTTAAAATTAAATCGTAAATATTTCTAATATATACTTCCCTTACCACAAAACTTTTTTCAAAAACTTTATATGACCTTTTAACTATCAGAAATACATCATCTATATCCACTAGTTTAAATTGCTTAATGCTCATGAAAAACACATAAGTAAATCTGAACTTAGTTGGAGCTTATAATCATTCAACCATCCAGATAGTTGAGTATCATTAAATGACTATATTTTACGAACCATTTGTATCGCATAAATATTTAAGAACTACTGTACACAAATAAATTTTTCTTATTACGTTAAAAACTTTACGATTTTAAAATAATCCCTTCCCTTATATATTTTCTGCTTTATTTTTTATGCTTAAATTCCCCTGCGTGTTTTTATTCTTAATCACTTCTGAAACGTTATTAGCAGCAAAGAATGAAAAATAAGGTTTCTATAGAGCAGGTTTGGTGAACCTTTATGGATCAACGTGCCGTTTTATCTAAAGAAATATTTAAAGAGATATAGATGTGCCGTCAAATAGTTTTGACTTGTGATTTTTGAGAAAACAATAAAACTAAATACTTACAACTCAAAACTCTTTATTTACTACGAAAAACTACATTTTGTACTTAATAGTAGTAAATGTTTTAGATATATATATGCGTGTAATTCTCACACAAATTGAAGTAACATTAGTATAATTTCTGCTGTTGCAGATTAGATGAAAAATAACTTATATAGGATTGTAAGATGTTACTTTTAATAGAATGCATGCTAAATTGGAATCATCTGCCAATCGGTTTCTAAGCGAGTCTTAATGTTATTCATCTCTGAAAATAATGACTCGCAGGCATAGGTAAATGGAAATAATGGTTAAAACAGCGTGGTCCGGCTTCTTCAAACAGTTGAATGTGTCTGGAGTTGAATTCGCTGTTACCAAAATTTCATTACTCTCATCTTTACTAATATTGCTTGTTAATATTTCTGTTTCAATCAATTACAATTTTCTCCTTTTCTTAAACAAATTTTTGAATCCATATTGAACTAGACGGGAAATCAATTAGTTGCATTTCAAATTTTCCAATTTCCAATCAATCGAATTGGGACAAGCTCAGTTTATTAAATGAATTCACATCAAGGTACACAAAAAATTGGAGCGTTTCCGATAATTCTTTGATCTGCAAAAATCTCGCTGAAAACTGTCAACAATCACTCTCGTTTGTTCGTAATACTTCATGCTGAATTTTGTTATTTTGAATTAAAATGCAATCCGTTTGGATTGGTGGCGTGCCCAAAATATTGTGTCGTGCGCCACCAATGGCACGCGTGCCATTGGTTCGCCATCCCTGCTGTAGAGTATTTGTTCGGAAATAGTCTGTTTCTCTCTCTCTCTCTCTCTTTCGGCATAGTCTTTTGAAATCCATAAAATTTAGCACAGAAAAATGTTACTAAATACATTTTGAAGTAGTAACATATTAGTAATAAAATAATAAGGAAAAAGTTCTTTTTTAAAAAAATTTTAATACTGAATGACTGTAGTTGAAAAATGGCAACAAAAGAACTCCAAATAATCTTTTCCTTTTCTTAGTTACATTTTAACATTCAAAACGCATTATAAAACAATTATTTGAGAAACCACGGTAATTTATGTTAGAGCTTGTAGTTAAGAAACTGATGGTGCGATGAAGAATAATCGTTTTTTTTTTTAAAGAAAAGAATTTTTTTACAAATGGGTTTTGAATTTCGAAGGAAAGCAGTCGAGGGGGGAAAAAACTAATGATGAAAAATGTAGCTTTACTTTGGAAAAATTCCAAGTAAAGTAAGTACTAACAACTAATATATGTAAGAATAATTGATTGATTGATTTACGTTGCACTCTGAAGCATCACGAGGGCTATTGGCGACGGACCTCTGTCAAATAACTACCACACCTGAGCTGACACAGCCTCCAAACTTCCACACCACGCCAACCTCGTCACCATCAATACATAGATTAGTACTAATTCAACCTAGTTAACTCTTTCCCTGGTGGTAGAGGGTATTTAAATCCTACCCAAGTCTGGCAGGCAATTTAACAATTAAATGGCTGAAACGCATGCATTAAAATAAAAAATTCCTGTAACTGTGCAATTGTTAGTTAAGAGCTTAATTAATAAATCAATTAATTAATTATCAATTAATTATAATAAATAAATTAATTAAGTATTAATAAATAAATTAATTAATGACAAAAGTGATTAATTAAGTAATTGTTGTTGAAATTAATAACTTAATTAATAATTAATTATTTATTTATTAATATTAATTAAGTATTATTACTTAATTTATTAATTTTTGTTCAAATTAATTAATTAATTATAAAAATACAAAAATTTCTGTAACTGTGCAATTGTTAGTTAAGAGCTTAATTAATTAATTATTAAAATAAAAAAAATCCTGTAACTGTGTAATTGTTAGTTAAGAGCTTAATTAATTGATTATTGTTAATTAATTATTAGTTAGTTGGAGCGAACAGGGGTGACCTGAATGTTGGCGTGCGTCAAAGCGTGAAAACACGCCGTTGCCAGGTAAGAGTTGGATTTGTCTCGGCGTGTTATCGCGCCTACGCCAGGGAAAGAGTTAAGCAGTATTCCATAATGGCTTCTGAAATTCCTAAGAGCAAAATGCATGCGTGTAATTGTACGCCCCCAGGGAACAATGGCTGTAGGTCGACATTAGAAAACATAAAATGCATCGAATAAATATAGCAAAGTATTATTATCCAATGCCTCTTGAAGCTTCTGAAAAATGTAATTTTCACATTTTTCTGCCTGGTAGAGCTGTAATATTAATGCTAGAACTCGACGAAGAATCAGAGAAAAACAATTTTTCTGCATTCTATTATTGAATGCCTGTGTGCATAAGCGCCATCTATTGATGGCCTTCGGGACTTTTTTAAAAAGTCGTTAAAGTGTTTATACTATACATTTACAAGCTTTTGAAACATAATAGCCTTGATGTGTGAAATGAAATGAAATGAAACTGAATCTTTCATTCTTTTTGTTTCTGGGATTCAGTGGACGGTTCTTAGATCTTTAAATTACAGTTATGAGAAAAAAGGTTATACAGTGGCGTAACGTACATCCCCGCAACCCTCGCATCGCTGTGGCCCCACGATTCTAGGCGGCCCATAGTCTGACTGACGCCAAGTACGTACCCTTTGTAAGATCTGACTTGGGGCCCAAAACCTAATTATGCAGGGTGTCCTAATATTCTCCGTTACGCCACTGACGATATATATATACTTTTGAGATGATATCTTATCCCTCCCACTTTCACATTTACTACTCAACAACTTTAATTATTCAGTCATAAAGGTTTTAGTAGAATCCAGAATTTCATAAAGTTCATGCCTAGACTTCGTGGCTACAATGGCTGCACTAATAAGCGTGAGAAAAGGACATATGGCAATGGCCGATAGATAGACCGTTAAATTCACAAACTAAATTAAAAATTAATAAACCTTATATGCACATGAAAATACTTTCTTGGAAGTTTATAACTTTTCTCTTTTATTTGAGGCGTTACTATTAATGTTAAATATTGACCTTCCTGTCTTTTTTCACATATATCTTTCACATTTCCTATAATAATATCGATTATCTATCCATAGTGCAATATTTCCCAGACGCGCGCGTCTGCACAAATATTATAAATATAACATAAATTTAAATACTTCAATAAATTGCTAATATATCCTTATATACGATTTTTTAACTACCACCCTTAGATATAGTGGATAATATAAGTTGTTATATTTTTACTTATAGGCAGCATTTCATTTCATATTAATTTAATTTATTCTATTGTCGCAATTAGGAAAATGCTTTATTATTCGCAAAAAGGTAATTGTTATTTGATATACAGAGTTTATATAAAAAGTAATGAGACTAATCGAGAAAAATATATGTTTAAGATGTCCATATATACTATTAAAAGGTCCAGGCTCGAAAGTTCACCAGTCTCGTATCATACCCCAATAGGCTGCGAAATAATATTCTTTTGATTTAGTCGATTGTTGGGAACAAAAAACAGGACAAAATAAATTACTGAATAAATAATTAGCATTAATTAACAAATTTATCAATAAAAATACTTAATGAAATTTAACATACTATATATATAAACTAAACTAAACTCAGTGGCGCAACAGCCCATGAGGGCCAAGGCCTATTGTGCCCATCTCAGTATACGTGATCATTGGGCGCTGAGGTTCATGAGCAGAAGATGTTCCGATCAGGTGGTCAACCTGAAGCAAGGTCAAGCCTAGTGGTCAAGGTATCGGATCGTGACTGGTGTGTCATGAGTTCGAGCACATCACCTCTAAAGACCCTCCCTGTAGGGAAGCGATGCATTTTAAATCTGTCGAGAGCTCAAACGTCCTCCTGTTGGTGTGGTGTAGTAGTTAGGAGAGGGGGTACCTGCTCAGGTGTCGTCCTCGTCACTTGACCATGGTCCAAAATTACGAGGTCCGTATCTAAAAGCCCTCGTGTAGCTGAACAGTGCGACGGAAAATTCACTCACTCACTCACAAAAACCAACAGAAGGGATTTGAGCCTAGACACATTTATCGTGCATCAGCCCTATTACATTACTAATTCAGTAAAAAAAAGTTAGTTTGAAAATATTCAAACATAAAAGGAAAGAACACATAACATAACATGAAAAAGGGGGAGGGGAATACTTTCGAAAATGATGTAACATTCTTAAAAACTTTAGAAAACTATGTGGCTAATGGAAAATCTCTGCGAAGGTGCCAATCCGGCCTAATACTTTTCAAAGAGAACTATCTGAACCATCTCTTGACATAATAACGTTTGGCCGATCGTTAATGATCACAGAACAAAAATTGAAGCACTATATCTACCTATTAATCATTATACCTCCAGCCGCACACGTGAGATCACTTAGAAATAAAATGAAAAAATATGGTCCGATAATGTTCTTCTACAATGGAGCGTTTTTGACGTAATTGGGACAATCATCTAATAAAGGTGAACGACACTAGATGGTTGGGAAAAAAGAACGCTCTGCTCACATACATCAATCAATCTTCCAGGTTCGTACTACTAAAAATAGTTTGACATTGCCCGTGATACCTACTACAACCTTCCGCCGCAGATGTCATACCAAAGGACGTACGACATCGAGACACATTCTCTTTCCAAAACATGAAACATATGTATGATTTGTGTATGTTGTTTTATATTCTTGAATATTTGTATTTATATAAAGTAAAAATTCTATTGCACACACTCAATGTATGCTACTGGCATATAACGTAATTTATTACAATACTTTTCTAGCTTTTTTTTTTTTTTTGAAAATTATATTGCCATAATATTCGGCGTATAACGCGTACCGCCGTATAATGCGTAACTATACTTTCAAACGGATTTTTTTAATTTTTAGGCACATATGCCGTATAACGCGCAGTCCCTTTTTTACGAAGAAATTTGAAATGAACTTGCGCAATGCTTTTCTGTTTTGAAGTCATTTATTCGAGGTATAATTCTAAGCTTTAGATAAAAAAAAAATAGTATAGTTCTAGAATAATTACACCATTTAAGTTCATAAGGAATGTCATTTGTTATAAATAAACAGTATTTCATTATAAGTAGAAATCTAATTTTTTTCCAATGCTTATCTTTTTTTTTATTATTATTTTTAAAGCTCTCATTTTTAGATCCGGCGTATAAAGCGAACCCGCAAATTTTGATCTTATTTTTTTTTTTTTTTTGTTAAAAGTGCGCGTTATGCGCCGGATTTTACGGTATTTTGATTACTTTCAAGAATAAACAAAATTGTGTTCATAAAACTAAAAATAATGATTATTGTTTATTGTTTATATTTCACTAATTATAAAATATTTTTACATGGAGGTGAAACTTAAGGATACTTTTGACATTAGTTTTATGTCGCTATGTTAGCTAGTGGTTAAGGTAACGCACTCTTGGCCGACGTGTCATCAGTTCGAACCTAGTACCGCTGAAGACCCGCCAGGTAGGGGGCGATGCATGTTAAATCTGTCGATGCTCAATCGTTCTCCCGTTGGAGTGGAAGTTATTAGAGGGGGATGCCAGAGCTCAGATGTCGTCTTTATCACTTGACCATGGTTCACAATTACGAGCTCCGTCGCCAAAAGCCGTCAAGTAGCTGAATAATGCGACATTAATATTCTCTCTCTCACTCACATTAATTTTATAGCATTAACAAATTATTCAAAAATTCTTCATAGATATTACTTTTAAACTTAAATTATTTTATTTGAAACTAGCCGTTACCCACCCGCTTCGCTGAGTATTTCATGATGTTATATATATCAACTATTAATATCTAAGTCCTATCATTAAGAGTTCGATTGTATTGAAAAACATACTTATACCTGTAACTGTCGCCTCTTGATAAAAAAAAAGGGCAGAACTCGTCTTATTTGTATTTTCTAAAAATCTCTGAAATTGAAGTATAGAATGATGTTTGCATTTTCGTAACACTACAATGAGGTGGATTCCCGCAAAACCAATTTTCGGTGGATCTCTACTCTGTAAAATAAACATGCAAGCCAAATCTAACGGGGAAAAAACGAAATTTTTACTATCAATCCTGTTGAGAATCGTTTTCCAAAATAACCGTTCTTGGCGGATTTCAATTCAAAAAAAGAAAAATGTGAACCAAATTTCATTATTATAGTCCTTGTATTTCGAAAGAAGGAATTTTTTTGTGAGTACGCCCCAGTAACCCCCTGACAGACAGACAGACAAAAATTTTAAAAATTGGTTTTTTGATATAAGTACCGTATATACCTTTAAATGCATTTGGTAACAAACTGCTAATTTGAAATTATAAACAGACACTTCAATTTTATTTATTTATATAGATTGGGATTATAATAACTATTGTTTAAATGTGACTAAAAAATGTAAATAAAAAAAAAAGGATTATAACTAACCGTAAAACTTATCAATTTTTTGTTTCTTGCATTGCTTTTTGCTTATGAAGCCTTGATTTATTATTTTTAAAAGTGCATCCGAAACAGCCGATGCTCTACTTAACTGAACAGTGAGATAAAACTATCATAAAAAAAAATATGGCACGTGTCAGCGTATTATCATGTGCGCGTAACAGTGTTATGTCTCATGAAGAGCATCGGTCGCCAGTAACCAAAACAACGACTTCATTAGCTCAGCTTGGCGTTGAATTTGGCGTTCATCTTGGCATTCAGTTTCACGTTCACCCGTATAGTTTCCGTTCCCGTAAGAATACGGGAATAAAATATAGCCTATGTTACTCCCCGTTAATGTAGCTTTCCATTAGTGAAAGAATTTTTAAAATCGCACCAGCCGTTTCCGAGATTAGCCGGAACAAACAGACAGACAGACAGACAGACAAAAATTTTAAAAATTGGTTTTTTGTTATGAGTACCGTATATACTTTTAGTGCATTAAGTAAAAAGCTGCTAATTTGAAATTACAAACAGACACTTCAATTTTATTTATTTGTATAGATAAAACTATTATATTAAAGAGTTATAGACTTATTTTAACAGTGAAACTTGTCAGTTTCCACATGCGATTTTTGCTGAACTGAAAAGAAAAATAATTAGTTTAAAAAACATATCCAGTGCACACTTCTCTGTTTTGTTTGGCATTTGAAAAATACAAATGTTTCTTTGTGGTATAATACTATTTTCAAAGTAAAAAGTTTTTTTATACATAAAATCCCTAAACATTATAATTTTCTACAAACAAAAACAGCTTTTTCCTAAGCTTCAAAGGTGTTGTAGCAATTCTCTCGAATCATAATCATAATTTATCTTGCCCTTTAAGATTATTAACAATATTCAAGTACAGTAATATTCAAATAAATAAATAAATGTTTCAAATGCTATCTATAAATAAGTTTAAATTTAAAAAGCAAAATTATTATTTTTATTTTTAATTTCAATTAAACATGAAGTTGAGTTTAAAATAACTTAACAGAAGCATACTCTCGCTACAAACGTTTTGACTGCATAAATTATAAAAATAAAATTTTTATTTTGTATTGATACAAGAAGTAAATAAATTCTAAAATGACTTTGGAAATAAACATTAATCAAATTAATCTGACAGTACCAAAAAAGTAATGAAGCTAATTATTCTGCTGTATATTATATAACTTTTACTTACCTTATGCTATTTCATTATCTGATTTATGTACTTTTTTTATAATTATATTTTTTTGTGAAAAAAAAACATTTATTGGTTAGAGGAGTGAAGTATATATTTTTTATTTTGACCTTATTATACACATAGCACTTATTCCAAAGAAGTTTTTCCTTTCTTTATGACCCAAAAGGATTTTATCGTTGATCTCATTTTGATATGTAAATGACGAAATCTAGCTTGTTGGATTTCTTATCCAAATGAAAATTCCTTTTTTCCCCTCATTTAGATTTAGTGATTCCCTAAAAGGTTAGCATTTCCTTGCAAAAAATCAAAGTTCATAGTCTGCTTTCAGAGTTCAAATCTCCTAACGCTCTTTTCAAGGAAAATGCTTTTTTTAGTGTATTCAAAATAATACTATGCATTATATTCTACTATTAATTTAGAAATTGACTAAACTGAATTCATGTTATTTAATAAAAGCAGATATTGAAATAACAGTCAGATCACGTTCTTTTGTGCCATGCATGCATTAATTTAAAAAAATAGTTTTTTTTTTATTTTATTCATTTTTTTTTGTTGCTATATTGTTAAAAATACTAAAATTGTTAAACAATTAAACTAAATAAGAATTATTTATCCTGATCAGTGCCGATTTAAGCTCAATTCGGGCACTGGGTGTAGAAAATCTACAGGCCTCCTTGGCACTGGCGGATTGAAATTTATAACATGAAAATGTGGTTGAGTCCGGCTTATCCGAGCCCCTGGGCGCCCGCCCCAAGCACCCAATGGATAAACCGGCAATGATCCTGATGTTATAGAACGAAACAATCTCTTAGAACAAATTCTGGTTTTAAAAAACCACTAAAATTAACATTAATTCCAACTGCTACTGTGAAATATTCATTTTTTGTATTCTAAAATTTAGAAACATTTAAATACATAAAAAATAAATACTTAAAAATAAGTTACATTTTTTTTTAAAAAAAGGAATTTTCAGCTGCATTAAATTTTTGTGTTCATTAAATACATTTCTTTACTATTTATTCAAATTGGTAGAAAATAGAATATAAAAATAAATAGAAATCGAACAATTTTGAAAAAATGCTTGTCCCACACAAAACAAATTGCTATTTCTTTCTCAAATGAAAATCTGAAAAATAATTCGTAAAATTGAGTGAGAAAATTGACAAATTTTGATTTCACACGAATAATGAAGTAATAAAAATAAAATAAAATTATTAAATTATATATTAATTTTAAAAAATAAGGAATTCAGAGCATTTTTATAATTATCTGCTATAATTCAAAAAAAAATTTTTAATTTTTAGAAAACTACTAGAATTTTTATATTAAGCAAAAAATCTTCCTTCTAGCAAAACATTAATTACTTGGTATTAATTTAATGGGAAAGTTCAGGTGATGGAAACTTATGCTTCCGGGTGTATTTCTCTAAATTACAATTATAAAAAAGGAACATCTTTCTTTTCTTCTAATAAATCATTACTATTGGTGTCGTTGCATTTATCCAGGAATTATCAAATTTAAAAACTGCTATTTGACAAATGTCATCAAATTTAAAAACCGTCTAACTCATATAACAGCTCGTGAATTATATTAAATATTCAGTTTACAAGTTTTGAAAATTTAATTTTCCCTTAATCGCAGTACACCTTTTCCATATTGTTTACATGTTGTCGCGACATGCATAGTCTCCATCCTGTATAAACAGATAACAACAAGTGTATTCTAATAGATGCTTAAGCTTAACTGAAAGGGCTAATAGAAAACACAGATAAACAAAATTACTTGATAGTTGACAGTCATTCATGTTTCAATTTTTTAGTGACCTTGAAATTAAAGTTGTTTGATAATTATTTTTTTTTCCTCATGGAAGATACGAAATCATTTATTTTGCAGTTATAAGATTATATTCTAGTTCTTGTGTATCACGGTTTGTATATTAAATTTTTAAATTGTATAAAATATCATTTAATGTAACGAATTTGAATTATGTTGAATAATTACCAACTATAAACTTAACTTGTAGAAGAATTGAAAACGAAGATCGTAAAATTGAGTACAAAATAATTGAAAATAATATGTAATATTTTGTATACATCCACAGTTTTATAAAAATTATTAAGGAATTTCCATCTTTCCCTCTATTTTTTTACAATAAAAAATGTACCGGTTTTTTTTCCATTTGTGGTGAGTTTCAACCGGTTCGCACTGATCCAGCGTAATTGGTAATGGAAAATGTTCTTGTGTTTTGGGATAAGTTTGCACTTAGATAGGTTGAGATATCAATTGAATTTTATTACATTATAATAGTTTTTCAAAAAATTTAGCTTTTATTCGTAATTATTCGTTTTGTGAATAATTTGCACGAAGATTAGTCCAATAAATAGCCGAAAATTGATTTTTCCTAAACATATACGTGGAACTGGTTATCATATTTAAATAAAATGTGGAACATAAACTATTTTAAAGATTTTCTTAATTCTGTATGAAGAAAAATGAAATTCTGTAATGAGAAAATCCTCTGTTCTGTTCTGTTTTAGTTGTTGATTATTTATTTCTATTAAATTGACTAAATATTCTATTACGTAACAACACTTCAATTTATTTAAGGGGGTATTTTTTTAACTTTTGATGATTGTATCTTATATATATATATATATATATATTATCCCTCACACACTTATTATGATTATTACAAAAAATAAATGTACTTGGTAAATTACTACTGATCTTTGAATTGTACAATAATCTACCGTTTCCTCAATATTTTATACCAAAATCACTCGTGTTGATTAACAAAATCACTCGTGTTACTGAATGAGCCAATTTGACTCATTAAAAATTTGATTACTATATATGTTTATATATAAAACCTTAATATTATTTTTTAAAACATATGTTGATTTTTAGTGAAGTGATTCCCCTTCCCCGCGGTGGCGTGGCAGGAGCGGACACATAACATTTCGTGGGCTGAGCGGACACTTAGAAACTCATCGTGGTTTGAGCGGACACATTTTCCCCCCATCTTAGAACAGATTCGATTACCGAATTACAAGGATAAATACATTTAAGCCAATCAAATTTAATTACTTGTATTAAATTGTTAAGATGTTATAGTGCGAATACATTTTAAACATAGCGAAATGTAATAGAAATAAAAACTTTCAGAGAAATATTTAAAAATTAATAGAAAGTAACAATATAATGAAAGGTATGAACGAATTTCAGGAATTTTGTGGAAAACTGTACTTTAGAGTCAAATAAATGTTAGAACAGGTGCAATAGCCATACAATTAATTAGTTTCATGACAGGAAGTAAAAATAAATACTAGAAGTAAAATACGCAAAATGCAAGTAGATAAAAGAAAAATAAATACAAGTAAATAAATACTAACTAACCTTGCATCTTGCGTATCTTAACAATTTAATACAAGTAATTAAATTTGATTTGCAAAACTGTATTTATCCTTGTAATTCGGTAATCGAATCTGTTCTAAGATGGGGGGGGGGGGATGTGTCCGCACAAACCACGATGAGTTTCAAAGTGTCCGCTCCTGCCACGCAACCTTCCCCGCAGACCCCTTCTTTTCTCATTATCGAATGTGGTGTACCTATTTTTACGGTTATGAGCCAATTTGACTCATAGAATGATTTAACAGTTAATCGCATAACACATGAAATTTATTTCTCGTATCAGGCCTGGGCAACAATCAAGTCGCACGTGATTTGTTTCTCTTCTCACACACATTTTACATCCCTTACATACAATATAGCCGACTGGGTGGCGTAGTTGGTTTATCGCTTGCCTTCTTCGCATCCTCAGAGCTCAGGTGTCTCCATCTGGGGAGGACACTGGGCGTCAAAATTACTTGCAGCGAATGGTATCGCCTATACGGTGCCGCTCTAAAAAGTGATACCAGCTCCTGTGGAATGAACTAGGTCTGCAAAGGTAAAATACCAATACCAGCCCCATTAGAATAGACATACAATATTTGTGTGTATGAGAGAGCCATCGTCACTTTTTTCGCTTCTCTGCTGCATTATTACCCACTTCTGTTATCATTTTGATTTATACATCGCGTCTGAGCCGTGCATTTTTAGTAATATAATATATAATTTATAATTTTGTGAAATTCATTTTTTACAAGAAAAAACGGATCCACAAACATAATTTTGTAATTTATTAGTAAACGGTATTACAATTGATGTTTATTTTATCTGGTTATCTAGAGTTGCTATTATGGGGGGGGAATCAGAGAAATTTTCTTTTATTGAAAAAACTAATCAAAATACAAAAAGACCAATCAGATAATGAATCGTATGCAATTGATATAGACTAATGTGATAACGAAATTGAATCAGAGAAGGAAGTCAATAAAACTTAATTTTCAAGCAGCAAAGATGAAGATCGTTATATAGATCCTAGCAAAAAAAGAGCCATAGTTATTCTTTCTGATTTTGAAACCATAAGTGATTTAGACGTTATCGATACATCTTCTGATAAAGAAATTTCAGCCGTAAAAGCTGCTGATGGGACTTTATAGGAAACATTGAATGAAAAGAAACCACTCAATTAAATATTTAATGAAAAGATTTTGTTTTCCAATTGGCTGTAGAGCTAAGAAGTAAATATAGAGAATAGTCGAGAACACTTCCATTCCAATGACATAAATTCATATTATCGACGAACGGAAGAATTGTCAAGTTCAAGAATTGCAATAGAAATAGATTTAAAAACCTTTGTGCTGAATGCAACAGAAATGTTTGTAGGTAATGTATTTCAAAAACAGAATTTATATGTAAAAAAATGTTTTCAATAATTTTTTAATTGTAAATCTTTTTTTAAATTGATTTGGAATTATTTTCTTTGCAAAAACTTCAATATTTTGTATGAGTCAAATTGGCTCACTTCAGTAAAAATAGGTATATAACCAACATCCGTAAATATAGTGTTAATACATCTCATTTTTATTAAATCTATGTACATGTATCAACTATTGCATCTAAATATTCTCTATCTCATTCATTGTATTCTATTTCAGACTTTAACAGATGACTATGAAAGTGCTACTGATGAAGGTGATGCCCATTCACCAAGTGAAACCTCACCAACGTAAGTGCAATAAACATTACCAGTATCTTAGAAATGCAAAAAAAATGTAAACATAAAGAACATCTTATACATGTGAACTTATCACAAATACCTATTCACAACTCGAAATACCTTAACCTATCTGAAAGTTAATATCTTGAGGACGTCTTTATTCGAGCCTAGAATATTAATATCCATTGTTAGATATTAGTAACAAAGAAGTACAGAAATGAAGACATACTTTCAACCCCTTTCAATTAAGTATTACCTAGTTAATTATTACTCAAAATATCTTAATGAATGACGGGGAACCAGAATGAACATGAAACAATCAAAATGCGTTTTCATTATTTCGGCATCAATGACTCAGTCTTATATGAAAGAGCAAATTGTAATTTATAAATGGAATCTCAAACACAAAGCCTTATTGCAAAGCTTCTAATATAGGAAACCTGATAATGGATTCATATCCCTGATTGGAATTGATTTCTGCTTATCAGAATCTGTACACAATTCATGCCCAATGCAGAAAGCATGAATAACTCAATTTCTATTAAAGATTACCTGCAGTCATTCGTAAAAAAATAAATAAATCTACTAAATAATCATTTTGTTAGGTATAAAAGTTAAGAAACAATTCGATGCATAAATTAATCAGAATTTGATTATTAAAACAAGTATCCATTGTTTCTATGAAGCATGCGCTTAATTTACACATGTTACATTGAAAACAGAACTTTTATTAAAGTGTTCAATTCCTTTTAATCCATCTGAAATTTTTCTGAATTCGGAAATGAAATTTCTATGCACATTTCTAATTTTTAAAAATTTTTAAAAATTAACATTTTTTTTCGAAAAAAAAAGAATATTTTCTAAAAAAATTAGTGTTAATTTATTTGGTCATTAAACCACGGAAACTTTGGAAAAAGTTTCCCTGAAATGTATTTAGTCTCTATTAAAAAAACTCGGAAGTAATTATTTGTAACAATTACTGAATTAATCGAATCAAAAATCCCTCTTTGGATTTTTTCTGATCATTTAAGCAGTTAACGAAAAGCAAATATTAACAAAAACTCAATAGACAAACAGTGACAAAAAAAAAGAAAGAAAAAAGAACTGGAAAAAATGAAGCAGTCCATAGCTATAAATTAAAAAATAATATAATAATAATAATAAAATAATATATAACTATAAAATAAAAAATAAAAAGGTAGTAAATTAGATTTTGTACAATTATAAATGATTCCACATAAATCGCATTAATTAAATATAACTCTCATTCACACATTGCGCGACTTTAACCACATTTATAAACTGTTAAATGGCAGAAACTTTCTTGAATTTTTTTGGTATAAACGTGTTTTTTGTGGTATAAAAGTGCGTGCTCATTGAATCTAAGTATTTGAAGGTCAAGAATATTCAGTTTGAAGTGCTCTTAGGAGCTTATACAAAGCTTGTTATTCATAACCCAGAAAAAAATTATCCTGCATATCAAAGCTGTTTTTAACTAGTAATCGGAAGTTTCAAATTATTGTTATCCAAGTTGCCGCTACTGTGATGTTATCAGACCACAAAGAATAGTAAAATGGGTCACAGACATTTATTCTATGAAAATATAATGTTTTAGGCTGGGATAAGGACCCTCTAAGACAGGAGTGGCTAACTCGCGGCACGCGTGCCACAGTGTGGCACGATTGAGTATTAAGAGTGGCACGCGAAGACTTATCGAAACATGGATAATAACATGTTGATCTCTTTTCAAATCGTTTTATTCCAAATAAAATACATAAAAAATATCGCTAACATAGAGCGAATGGCTCTTTCAGCCTGGTACCAATTCTTTGTTCTTACATTCTGGCGGGTAAACAAAAATACACACCTTATCTAGTGGCATACATAAACCCTAACACACTCCCCCCCCCCATCAAGAAATTATTCTTGATGTAGAGGATGTTTACAAAGCTTATGAATTAGTCTTTTAAATAGACCTTTAACAGTTTTAAGAGTCACTACTCTTACTACACCATCCTTACCCGGATGCGTTTCAATTATTTTACCTAAAGGCCAGGTTGCTGACGGAATATTATCCTCTTTAATAATTACAATTTCTCCAACTTTAAAATTATTGTTAGAATATTTCCATTTAGTTCTGGTTTGTATAATACTTAAATAATCAACTTTCCACTTTCTCCAAAAACCTAATTTCATTCACTTGCATTTGACGATAAACCCACCACTTATGGTGTAACTAGTTATTGTAAATCATATCATCATGATGCATACTTACTTTCTTGGAGACCACACATTTGTTTTTATGGTAACCTTCTCTTGCTTTCTTGATGATATCTCCAAGAATTAATTTCTTTTTCTTTTCTCGTAAAATATGTCACAGGAAAATATAAAACCCTATTATTATATATATATATATATTAAAGGCTAAATATAAAAATACTTTATGCTTAGTTTTTCAGTAAAACTAAATAAAAATTTTAGCTTCTGAATTGATGTATAAAAATGAATTTTTTAAATCTATTGTTTATATTTTAATATAATCTGTTTATAATTCTTTATTTTCTCTAGAATATTGTTATATATAGAAATATAAGCATACCTTTACGATTGTCAGATTATTATTATCATTCAAAAAATATCTCTAGTACATTTAAAAACAAAAAGATGATTGTTTTTCCTCCACCGTTATTTCATTAAATTCACGAAAATCATATTTAAATGTTGGTAAAAAATTTCTATTTACTTTTATAACGATACATTTATATCAGTTGTTTATCGTTTAATATTAAATCATCTTTGTTACCTATAAGAAAAAAAGAAATGTTTATAATTTTTTTATATTTACATTTTAAATATAATACTTAACTTAGTAACAGCCATGAGAGCCAAGGCCCTGAGTGAGTAAGTGAATTTTTTACGTCGCATTGTTTTAGCTACACGAGGACTTTTTGGCCACGGGCCGCGTAATTTTGAACCATGGTCAAGTAACGGGGACGAAACCTGAACCCCCCCCCTCTTCTAACTACCACACCAACGGGAGGACGTTTGAGCTCTCGACAGATTTAACGTGCATCGTATCCCTACACGGCGGGTCTTCAGTGGTACTGGGCTCGAACTCATGATACGCTAGCCATGATCCGATACCTTGACCACTTGGCTACCGCGGCCACGAGCCAAGGTCCTACTATGCCCATATCAGTATACGTGACCTTGGGCCCTGAGGTGCATGAGCAGTTGTTCCGATCAGGTGGTCAGGCTAACCCGAAACCCCCGTGTTAAGCTCCCAAGCAAGCTTGGTACTCATTTATCGACCCATTGAAGAGATGAAAGGCTGAGTCGACCTTGCCCAGCCCGAGGTTTGAATCTCAGACCTGTGGTGTCGAAGCGCGATGCACTACCGCTCAGCCACTGGGCTTTTTAAATATAATGCTTAGTGACAAATCCAGGACTTTAAAATTTTTGTTTGCTAGGGATAATTACAAATGATTAATAATAATCTGGAATTAATACTAAGGAATTATTCGCAATTATTTTCTGTAAGAAAGATCCGAGACCGACAAAAAGATTTTTTAAAAAATATTTGTGTACACGCAATGCAAACTTTTGTAAGATAAGAATCGATTTTTTTGTGCTCTCTAGTGAGGAAAACTTAGTTTATACTAACATTCCTCAAAGTTTTAATTTATTCTTCCAAGTTTGTGAAAGTTCTTGCAAATCATTCTTCCAGGCCGCTTCTCTCTTTTCATTTTTATAATTAGCATTAATTCCAAACAAGGTACTTCAGAATAAATATTTATTTATTATACAGTGTTACCAAGAAATGAAAAGGACTTAATATATCAGATGAAAAGTAATATAATTTTTATTTTGAATTGATTTTTGATTTAAAATGCAAACTGATACAATTTATTTTCAATTTAACTCTACATCTTAGCAAATATAATACTTAAAAAGTTATAAAATGTTACCATATATTTCCATGTATGTACTTGTATAAGATGAAAATTAGTTTTAAAAAAAAGGGTCGGCTTATATACGGATCTGCTAATCTCTGGGGGGGGGGGATCTTGGGAAAGACGGTTTTTTAAACATTTTCTGTTAGTCATGCGTAAGATATTTTTATCTTTTAACTTTTTGGTTGTTTTGAATGGAACTTTTACCCTGAAAGAAAAAAAGGTCTTCAAAATCAATATCAGCATCAGAGTTTCGGTAAAATTCACATTCACTCATTAGAACTTCTGGATGCATGTGATCAGGCGGCGAATTTTATATAGGTCGACGATCACATTCTACCTATTTGGTTTTGGCCTCTCCTCTAATTCAAAAAATTTTTTCTCTACTTTCAAACTTGTTTCTCATTTACAGAGAAATTCATAGCAGCCATACTGTTATTAAAATTTTCAGCAAAAGCGATCAATTGTAGTTAAGGGAGTACTTTTATGGAAGGGGAGCTAGTGTACGCCACTGCCTCCCTCCATGCTTTCCGTACACAAATTTCTCTTCTTACTCATTTTCCAAAAAAAAAATGTATAAAAAGTATAACTGTCATTAATATTGTACAAGATAACAAAAATTAATATAAAGAAAGTGTTAGCTTAAGATTCGGTTACCAGAAATAAAACTACAGTGGTTGACGTCTGGCGTTTTACTTTACGTCAGTTTGATGTTGAAAAAATTTTCTACCCTTTTACCCGCTTGGCGGGTAAAAGGGTAGAAATTACAGGATTTTGTTTTCAATTCGGCTTATATTGTGTTTTGAATTTTGGGTAAATGTTTGAAGAATAAACGCAGTCTCGGCTTACACTTCGAACTCTCGCCCGATAAAGTATGTGAGTTCTCAAAAGATGAAACATTTTCTAAAAATATGCACCTTATTATGACTATCTAATCACTATTTAAATTCGACCTATTCTATGCCAGCATGTCAACTTAAATAGTATAATTTAAATATCTAGATTCTGAATATACGGTAACGGTTATACATTTACGTGGAACCTTGAAGAAATCTCTATAATCTACTCAATCATAATAAGTAGAAAAAATAAGAATAATTTGCTGAAGTGTTACATAAGAATATAAAGCAGTCCACAATGAGTGCAGCGCAACAACGCTGGTGGAGGGGTAAGTGGGAAACCACCCATCCATTTGATTAGTTAATGATGTCACATCTCTGACAACCACACCCGTCTTTCAACCGGCTGCCGCATCTCGACGGAACGAGGGGAGAAAAGGGAGGAATTTCTTTAATATCAAAGATTAAAGAGAATATTATTTTTAAGTCCGTTACTCATTACTTCTTAAATATCTGCGTGCGGTTATTGAAAGAAGATTTTAAATAACCACTTGGAAAAAAAGTAAGAAAAGGTGGAGAAGTTTAAATTAGGATCAAGTAGTCACACTAAACGCATGCACAAGCTTGCATGGAGGGGGAAGGGGGGGGTAATAATTAGAGTGAATGAAATCTTGCAAAAGAAAACAACGAGTGATAAATAATTTAATTTGTATCAAGACATTCTCATCCTTTTCAGAACTGGGAAGTGTTGATATGAGTAGTTAAGGACTGCTCTAGGTCTCTTAGAAGAGCTAGGGATAGAATTATCATAAGCCGGGATTTCTCTGATGGATTCATTTGGAATCTGTGGTAGCCGGTTGAAAAAAGTTTCTGATTGTTTTTTTAAGGAAATCAAGCAGCGGCGGAACGTTAAGATCTTTAATTCTGAATATACTTATACCAACGGATGATTTTCTACAATAATGCTAATCCTTGACTGGTCCATAAAATTTTTTTCAACTTGAACCACGGCAATTTCCAATATTAATTTCTCTAACTTTTTGGGCTCCGTATGACAACAATCATGATCCTTCCAACTTCCTCATCACTTGACTTTAAATAGCAATCCTCATTAACATAAATCGCGGTTCCTTTACAGAAAGAGGTTTTATAATCATATAACGCCATAAAAATATTTACCCTGGAAAATTTATAAGAATCGTGAATAGAAACCGTTACAACAGCATGCAATAACTTATATAAAAAAAAAGTGATTGGCGAAGTATGCAGTCCGTGTAGAAGACACAAAAGAAACGTTTCATATTTATTATTATCAAGTTATATTTTTTTTTATTTAAATAAATTACTTTTATGTTAAAGTTCACCACTCTTTCAGTTTGCAAAGTATATTGATATACATAACATTCCTTATAACAATTATAATATATAATTCTTAAGATTTAATTGAATTTATATTTCAACCAAAAAAATTAACATAAAATGCAGGATTTCTATTTTTTTCACCTAAATTAATAAAAAAAATTATGTAATCATCAACCAAATAAAAGTTACTGCAACATTAATTTACAAAATTTTGTGAATACAAATAAAGAATTATTATGAATATTCAATAAGTGTCTGTGTTAAGTGTTTTAATAAATCCCAATGCCTCGAAATATCAAATAAAAAACTTTCAATTAAATGAAACTTTTGTAATTAAGTTACATTACACCTAATTAAATAAAAAATTAAACATTAAATTAATATTTAATTCCTTATTATTAAATTATATTTCCTTAAAATGACATTCTTCACAGTGTAAATTGATTATTTTATATTAGTATTTTCTTTTCAGTCAAAAACAATGAAGCTATCACCTATAACCTTTGTTCGACCTTCAATACTGCGAGACATTTTTTTTTACCAATTTAATGCCTTTAAATAAGTAAAAAAATTAAATCCTAGGCTTAAAAAAATAAGGCCAAAGTAATTAAATGGAAAAAATGCACAAAGGCGTCGATTGCTATGAAAAAAGTCGACTTTTTAAATGAAACTGAGGAATAGAAAAATTAAATCTGCTGGAAAAGATCTATGAAATAAAATTCTTTCTAATATTGAAAGAAAAACACAATGTGAAGAAATTAAATAGATCCTCAACGCGGTTTTCTTGGTCGGCAAAGAAAATTAAGAAGCGCTCTAATTAAGAAGCATTTGAGAAACCTAATTAGAAATGTACACTAGGATTCTTTGTCTTGATTGAAACAGTGATTTCATTTAATGATTTCCACATTCTTTTAAAATACTTTTATGAATGTATAACACTTTTTTTTTCTTTTCTGGAAGAACTCATTTAATTACTTGCAATTATTTTTTGTCCAATCTAAGCACACACAAAAAAAAGATACTTAAGTAATACTTTTTTTTCGATTTGAGAGTGAAAGTTTAGAAAAAAAGATAGTGTACTATTAAAGAATTCTAAGCAAAATTCGCGATGTATCAAAGTTTAAAAAATAAGTAATGTGGGGTTTTTATCCGTCTTCTTTCATTTCAAGGAAAGAAATAGTTTTAGCAAATAATCCAAAAAATCGAGCAGATATTCATTTACTCGTTTGTTTGTTTTTTCAATTATTTTTTTTCTTTCTTAAATTTCCATATTAATGTAATGTATACATTTAATCTTAATTGTTACATCTTAGATTTTTCTGTAATGTGTTGATAAAATTAATATCCGTGATGCTTTATAGTAAAGAATTTTATTACTTTTTGGAATGAGCTGAAATGGATGTGTTCTTTGTCTAAGAAAATAGTTAATTTTCTGTTTTATTTTCTGAAATTTTTTTCCCTTTATTTATGAAAAGTAATAAATTTATGTTTTACATTATTCTTTTACTTTTACTTACAATATTCTTATAAAAAATTACTTTCTTGCACGCAAAAATACAAAAAACGCAATAACAATATTGGACAATTTATTATATTTTCTGAGGAGGGGGAATAAATGCTTGTGTTATATATATGTATACATATATATATATATATTTGGTGCTGGCCACTATTGCCAAACCACGTCTATTCTGAATTGTTCTACTCCGCACACATGTCTAATAACGTGCACAGTGTTATTGGAGCTATACTGTCTGGAGATGCTTGAAGCAGACGACGCCATCATACAAGAAAGGACGAAGAACCATCGTGTCTATTAAGAACTGTTTGGAGATGATTATGAGAACGACGTAATTTTCAGCGACGATCCCATCTGAATGACGATCTATAACTTGCTATACTGTCCGGAGATGCTCGAAGCAGACGACGCCATCATACAAGAAAGGACGAAGAACCATCGTGTCTATTAAGAACTGTTTAGAGATAATTATGAGAACAACGTAATTTTCAGCGACGATCCCATCTCAATGACGATCTATAACTTGTAAATATCTTGTAAATAGTAATTAGATTTAATAAAAATTAAATTCAAATTTAGGTGAAGATTAATTATCTTATTATGACAGCCATCACTGTGACATCTACCCCTCACTCACAAACACCCATATATATGAAGCCTAGTGGCTGGGTGGTAGCCTATCACTCCACGTAACATTTCCTGGGTTAAAACCTTTGGCTGGGCAAGGTCAACTCAGCCCTTCATCTCTTCAGTGGGTCGATAAATGAGTATCAAGTTTGCTTGGGAACAAAACACTGGGATTTTTTCGTGTCAGACTGACCCCCTGACCGGAACATGTGCTCATGCACCTCAGTGCCCAAGGTCATGAAAATTGAGATGAGTGCAGTAGGCCTTGGCTCTCATGGGTTGTTGCTATAAAGCTTAGACATGGTTCAAACCTACGAGGTCTATCGTCAAAAGCCCTTGAACAGCTGAATGGAGCGACATAAATATTCATCAAATCATTGAAAAAAATCAAGTTGTAATAAATTAGGAGTAATTAGAAAACGTATACAATTTTAAGAAAATGTGAGTTATTAAATATGCCTTGAAATTATTTAAAGGAAAAGAACCCAAATCTCTCAATAACATTCGATTTTTTATATATCATGTCTCTAAATACTTTATTAAAAGCCTACGAGAAATTACTTACTTTACGTGTAAAATTAAATTAAATGACAACGCTGTTAAAAAAACACATAAATTTTTAATTTAAAGTTTTCTTAGTGTTGAATTATTTATTAACATCTCTGGGGTATTCTTTTACACAAATTAAATACTTTAAATAGAAAAATAAATTATGTGGATACAGTTTTGTTTTAAAAATGAAAAAAAAATTAATTTAATGAAAAATCTATCTTTTTATTGAGATATATAGATACGTAAATATTTGATTTCGCTACAAGTTTTATTCTTAAGAGCAAAGATTTTAAAAAATTCCACTCGAAAAAGAAAGTCTTGTTTTTTAAAAGGCTTTTCTGTAATTTTTCTTCTTTTTTCGTCTGAAGAGTAGAATGAAACTAGGATTATTTCAAGATGAAAATCTAAGATCCTTCTGAATCTGGAAAATGAAAAATCTGAAAAGAAACGAATTCCCCCTCTAAAGGAGTTCATTTAATCCAATGCATTAGTTTCAAGGAGGGGATTATATTTCTCCTTCTACTAAGAAGATTAATCTCCCGTTTCGTTAAAAAAATCAGAGAATGTTTGTAGGAAGCATATTAAAAAGAACCAAATATAAATATTAAAAAAGTATTGTATAGTATTATTGTCTTATAATAGAGAGAATTTAAAGGAAGTACTTATTGTTATCTGAACACTAATCTTAACATGAAACCTATTATATAAATGCATGTGGAGAAGTATTTTTTGAGTGAAAATAAAAATTTATTGAACAATATACTTGTCCAATAATAAATTCAATGGTCTAAGCCGGGGGTGGGCATTACGTCGATCGCGGTCGACCGATAAACCGCCAAGACATTTTAGGGTGACCATCTAAAAATTTTTCCAGTTAGTAATTATATACTGAAAACTCAAGATTGGCTGACAAGTACGCAGTCTAAGCATTCTACTGAGTATAACAACAAAAACTAACTTTAGATAAAAATGTTTTGTTTTTTAACGTATTAGGAATTGTTTCATAATAAATGTATCATTTGATGTAATTATATTTGGGGCTATTATTATTAAATTTGTATCTTGCGTTTCGCTTTAAACGTGGTTTTAAAAGTGTTGTTTTTTTTTTTTTTATTTTAGTTCTGTAGGTAAGGTACATATATTCCGTACTTATTATTAAGTTATATTAATAACCTTTTCCTTACCTCACACCACACCTACGACATTGGGTAGTAGCGTACACAAGAAGTTTTAAAGCGAAGGGGGTCAAGGGTTGAATGTCTACCTTTCTCGTATCATACCGCAATACGAAACCAAATATATATTTTGATTTTGTTGATTGCCGGGAACAAAAGACAGCAAAAAATAAATTACTGAATAAATAATTTTCATTAATAAATAAAAAAAATTACTAATACATATACATGGACTATAATGAATCGGGAAAAAATGAAGGGCTATGAGGAAGAGTCCGAACCCGTGGATGCCTCTCCCGCCCTTGTGGGCGCCACTGACACTATATGGACCGCAACTCCTTGAAAAAATTAGAAGTAGTTCGCACCCTGGAAAAGTCTGCCCACCCCTGGTCTAAACCAAGTGTCGGCAACCTTTTAACTGTGGCATGCCAAACCAATCTACCAATATGATTCAGTGTGCCACAGAGTAGGCCATTTTTGAAACAATTCTATTCCCGAGATAATGCACGCAGAGTTAGAGAATAGAGTCAATAATATACGTAGATTTACAGTTTTATCATATATTAGTTTTGCCTGATTTAAAGATATTTCTTAACATAAAAATAAACAGCAGAAAATGTAACTATTTCTTGAACAAAAACAGAAAAATTAAAGTTGGGCATATTTTATGTATTTTTAAACATATTTATTAAAAAAGAAATAGAAAAATGAAATGTAAGTGTTTCCCTTCATTATAGTTAAATAAAATTTTTATTGAGAACCTAGTGTTGGCACCGCTCTACACTCGCGTTCATATCGCGTAATTTGTGACTTTCAATTTGATACGATTCTGGACATTCAGTTGTTAAACAAATTTTTTTGCGGACTTGAAATATTTTTCATATCGGGAAAGGGTTTTTTTTCTTAGATATGTAGAACCAAAAGCGGAAAGCTGAGTGCATACAATTTCCTGTCTTCAAACAATTAAATCTTTCCAGCAATGATGTTCAATAATTCAAAATAGCTGTAAATTTAGCTTTAGTTATCTTTCGGATTATTTCGTAATTCCGTAAATGTCCATAATTTCGAAGATGTTTGTCAAATAAGTTCCATTACAAACTTATCAACTTCCATCCACTATAAAATTGACAAATTTGTAGAGTAGTGCAGAGTGCCATTGAGAATTGTACCACGTAAGTGTGCCATAAGTTGCCGACCCTTGTTTATGGTCTCTCAGGAAGGTCACATGGTGGCCGCGGTAGTCTAATGGTCAAGGAAACAGACCTTTGCAGAAGGAGCCGATGCACGTTAAATATGTCGAGGCTCAAACGTCCTACTGTTGGTGGGTATGGAGAGGGGGGCCAGCTCAGGTGTCGTTCTTGCCACGTGACCATAATTCAAAATTACGAGGTCCATTGCCAAAAGCCCTCGTGTAGCTGAATAGTGTAATGTTAATATTCACTCACTCACTCAGGATAGTCACATGATAAATGTAATCACGTGTTTTCCGTAGAAATTAGAATTTGAATAAAAAATTGTAATACGTTTACTTTTGAATCAATTCCGTTTTGTTCGCCTATGTACGTTATTATTGTTGAAAAAATATGTACTTTTTTCACAGAAAATTGCCTCAAAAAGCAAAAGTTGGTACTAGCGAAGCGCATAAACCGATTAGCTAAAAATATGTGGTTGCATTCGTCATGTGACTGTGACGTCACATGAATTTATGAACTGATCGGCTGATGATACGTGATTGCAGTTTTGGGGCTATGACGTCGCTTGAATTTAGCTCATTGTTACAAAAGCCCATTGTTACATTGTTGTTTAAAATTCCGCATATTTATTGCACTTATTATAACTTTTATTAAGATAAATTCGTTAAAAAAAATTTGCTTGATTGATAGGGGCTTGCGACTGCCCCTTGTTTTTGCCTGCTAGGCCTGCACACCTGCTCCGGCCCTGCAACTACACTCACACTTAGCTAGAGATTAAACCAGTGCTTCTCAAACTTCCATTGTTGGCGACCCAATATTCAATCATAATTTTCATCGCGCCCCCCTTCCATACAATAACAATGTATTGAATTCAATAATACTATACTTTGATGCTATAGCTACAATACGACTTAAACCTATTAAGGGCGTATATAAACGTCTCGCTCAGCCAAAGCGTTATTTCCACTGAAAGTATATATACGTTTCTCCAGAGTACAATCTTTTCTGTGCACTGCTATTCATAAACTTATTCCGAAAGTAATGGAATGCATTAAATGGGATTTGACAGTGTTTGCGAAGGATTTACTTATTTCAGAGAATTTGCTTATTTATTCTTTTTTCCCTCCTACTCCCCCTCAATACATCACATACGCACGCATACTTGGAAAACAGTGGCATTGGGGAGTGAATTGCGCAACTTTTAATCGGCAGCCAAGGGATTAAATATAAACCGTACAAATTAATAAGATAAGTGTTAATTTTTGTATATAATTTTGTATATGACAAGATCATGGAGTCACTAGAAATTATATAACTTTTTCTTAACATAGTATTGTTTAATTAATTATAAGATACATTGTGCAGTACTGATTATATATATATCAGTGCATTATATCAGTGTCAGTTTATTAATATCAATTGTCAGTAATATCGGTTTATTTTTTGTTATGTCAGAATGTATTTTGTTTAGTATTCATTTCAGTAAATTAGTAATTTTCTTAAATAATCTTTAGTTTTCGACTTTTCAATATGCGCGCGCCCCCCTCGTACAGTTATCAAGACCCCCAAGGGGGACGCACCCTACAGTTTGAGAAACGCTGGATTAAACAGAACATGCGTGACATTTGCATATATATATATATAAATCACGGTTCTTCTATTGAAAGCGATTTTATAATCTTACATCAGTTAAACACTATTTTTTCCAAGAGGATACGTAAGAATCGCGAACATTTTCAAACATTTAATGTACTTCGTCAATCAGACATACAATGCAAAAAACAAATCGTAAGAATTCCATTTAGTTACTCATTTATGTCAAAGTTAAAAATTTTACGCAATGAAATTTTAAAAATATGTTCTGAATTTTCTTGATAGTGTAAAAGCATACTACATAAAGCGGATACTATATAACCCAGTTGTATTCTAAAATTGGTTTCTTAGATTTACACTCCACAAAAATTCTTTATTATTATCAAAATAGAAAGTAAATCTTAATGTCATTGAAACTCCAATCAAAACTTGAAAAAATTTTTAAAAATAAATTTGGTGAATCGCATGTTTTGTAATTCAGTGTATCAAAAAATAGACTTATACAAATATTAAAAAAATAGCTTTTCAAAATAAGACAGCAATCATACTATTTCTAGCTACAAAAAAATTGAAATTTATTTAATTTTTTTACTTCCAAATCAGAAAAAAAGGAAACAAAGAGAATTCTGAATAAAAATTTTGAAAACAAATAAAAAATTTGGCTCATTAGAACATTCTTTATGACGTATTAGAACATTCTTAAACGAATATTATCTCTTTTTCAACTGTTATTCGTTTCAATCTGAGGATTTTGAACAGTCGAGTTATTAAAAAAAAGTGGATAAATTTATCAGTATATTTGAAAATAAAAATTCCAAATTTAAGCATTAGGAAATTCAGCTTTAAATTAGAGAAAGGAAAATAATAAATGAAATATCATAGAACGCAAGATTTTAATGAATATAGTGATAAAACTAATTTACACAACAGCAATTTATGCGAACCGTTTTTTTTAATAAAAGCCAGGGAATAAGAAAGAATTTTTTTTAATGGAACTATTGGTTAATATACATAAAAAAATCGTAATAAAATATTTATGTTTCAGAAGCAAACATTTAATTCCTCTCCATCATTAATTATTATAAAATCAAAATAATAACAGTTTTAAAGGAAGTTTTTAATAAATGTTTTTTCGAAAAATGTAGAATTGATAAATTTTTCACTATCTCTAAAATATTTTCTCAAAAATGCTCTAAAAAGGAAGTTTTCTTTCCTGGAATTCAGTTAGACACTTGCTTCCGGTTACTACGTAATTGTTTTTATTGAGAAAAAGAGATAAGTTATTGGAAAAAAGATATAAGTTCTGATCTTGAACATCAACAAATTTAAGTCTACTATCAAAAATAATTCCATTTTTAAAATGTGCTGTACCTGAAATTAAATTTTAATATAGTATGTTAAAGACATATCTAGGTCATTTCAGGTTTTCAATTAAAAAATAATGCATTTAATCTAAATTCTAAAATGTTCATGAAAGTTTTTATTAAGATTTAAATTATTGTGTTACTTAAAATATATAAACATTAAATATAATTTTGGAGAACTATAGTATTAAAATTAATATTAAATGATTATGCTACAATATTAACTAAAAATATATCAATAAATAAATATAATACAAATTCAATACATAAATAAATAAATAAGTTTATAACAAATAATAAAATAAATAAGGTATATAAATCTAAGCAATTATATTGTAAAATATAAAATTATTGTTATTCTCTGTCCTTTTATACACTCTTTTAAGACTATAATTATAACATTAAATATTAATGTGTTGTATTACATGAAAAAAAATGTAATATTTTGTGTATACTGTTTTTTTCTCGTTTTCTTTACTTTTTTGAATCGTCCTTTTCTAGTTTATTTGACTTATTCTTCTCTTAAGCATAAAGCTCTACAAATAAAACCAAAAGATTTAGAAAATGTTAAGTACAATATTCAATTTTGAAAACCTTTTCTTTTTTTGTATCAAAAGTTTCGAACAAAAAATTTATGGTTGGCATTTGAGACGAAAAAGACTATCTCTTGCTGAACTTTCTCGAGAATTTTGTTATTTTCTATTGATATTCAGGTATTGACATTACCAATTGTGTGCTCAATATTTTCTCAATTCGAAGTTTGTACGATGTTTTTTCTTCTTAACTCAATTTTTTCCTTTGGAATTTGAAATTCCTTTTCGTTCTGTTTACACTTCGGATGTATATGGAAAATTTACAAAAGAAGTTATGAAGTAGGTTGAATAAGGTTGAAACAAACCATAGCTATTATTTTTTTTATTTGAATGTACCTATTTATTTATAGCTTCTTGTTTTAGAATTGATTCAATACAATAAATGAAAGCAAGTATTTTAATAGAATAGAATATTTAGCTTCATACACATTGACGTTTTTTCTTTTAAGCATAACAAATAATAATAATAAAACATCTCATACATTTACTTTATTTTGAGATATATTAGTTTTTGTTAAATTTTTAAAACTGTATTTTTAAAAACATAATTTTTGTTCCTAATTATCTTTGTAGCACGGATGATCCATCCAAGAAAGGCAGACGGAATTCCATCGTAGTCATTCCACCTATGCAGATTTGTCCCGGTGATTTGTTGGTTTATAGCAAAGTTCTGAGCCAAAGAAATACTTTGTTAGGTAAGTATCTATTTATAATCTTCCATAAAGCCAATATTAATGCGGTTACCGTTTTCCCTCTTTGTTAGTCTTAAGTTGCTTTGAAAAATGAGTGAATTTTCAAGAACCCTTATAAATTTTTTGAAATTATTTCTGCAAGAAGGATAAGAATTTCAGTTCTGTGTTTTACGATAAAGAAATAGGTATAAAAAATAGAAGACTAAAGTGCGCATTAATGTATAAAAAAGTAATATGAAAAAAAATTAAGTCAATTCCTACTTAGGACAACAAAGAAAATTTTTATTTTAGTTACTTTTTATTAAATAATTACAATTAATATAAATATGTATATACATATGACACAGAACCACAATATTAAGTGGCAAGCCACCTTTAAAATTAGCATTAAAAACATTTTAACTGCATTAAATTTGTAATGACGTTTTTTAATAAAAGTTGAATTTTATATTTAAGAATTTATCTTAAAACCGGTTTAAAAGGAATGCTGACGTCTCTAACTAGCATATAATTATTCAGGTTAAGTTAAATCCTCATCACAAATTAAACAAAAGCTGTTTTATCCAATGGTGCTGCCATCTAGAGGAATAATATCGACTGAAATATATCTCTTAAACTATAATTATTTAATTAAATTTAATTAATGAATTAATATTTGAAAAAACTATTGACATCAAGTGTCATCCACTAAAAGTTTTAAGAAATGTATTTGAATTTGAGTGGAGGAATAAAAAGTATTTTGTTAACGATTGAAAATTTGAACAAGGTATATAAATAAATGTTTTGGGAGAGTGTGAACTAATAATAGGAATTGAAAAATTCATTATTTATCAAACATCGGAATACCCATAATATCATTTCTCAAATTGTGGTACTCGTAATCCATGAAGTACTTGAATGACCCGTACGGAAATGCGAAAAACTCAGAATGACATGAAATATAAGATATCAACCATAGAATTTTTTCCTTAAAATATTATTTCCCAAAAATTATGTGCACGTTTGACGTTTAATTCTAGCAAGGTGGTGTTGTTGTATCCTTCCCGAAGGGAAGGAATGAAAGTTGCCAGAACCCGAGACAGGTTGAACCTCTATACGATAGATGGCGACACCACCTATCTCCCCTTCCACAATTTAGGCATGGAACTGGAGGGGAGGGAAATATTCTTGCAATTTTACTTGAATATTTAAAATATCAAATCTCCAAAAATATTACTTTCATTCTATGTCAGCACTAATAATTAAACACATTCTCACTATCATAAACCGTTTGAAACAAAAATATGTATAATTAAATATTGGTCAATTCAAAATAAAATATAATAAAAGAATTCTTTAATAATACAATAACTCTCTAGTAATATGATCATAGCATTAATTTGTAGCATAAGCGATATTTGCTACTAATAACCTTTTCATTCGAAACAAATTACAAAAATTAGATTAATTTTAAATTGCCTTGGACATTATAAAAAAATCAAAAATAAATTATATACTACACAAATATTACTAGGTAACTCTTAAAATGCCATTTTTTATTAAAATTTTAATGTTCTTTAATGCATTTCTTACATTAAAAATTCCTTAAAAAATATTTCGAAATAATTCCTTATTTGATACAAATTCGTATTATCAAAATCTATTGAGCATTAAAAAATTTATTTATAATTATTTAAGATCTTTATTGGCTATTAAGATTTATTATTAAGCTGCTAAAAAAGCTCATTTTTCATTCGTAATTGGATTGCGAAATTCTTAATAGGATAATAAATTCATAATAAGATTGGAAAAAACCTTAAAATGTGCTTTAATTAGTTGAAACTATTAACAGAGAAAAAGAAATATTGTTCAATAAATAAGAGAAAATAAATTTACAGGAATTAACAATATAGTAAATGCGTCTGTTCTTGAAAAAATATTTTTGTTATGCGCTGCCATTAAAGAGTTATGCAAAAAGATATTCAAATTTAATAATGTGAACAAAATTCGGAAATAAAATAATCAAAGATAAAACAAAGCAAACAAGTCTTACTTAAATCATTAGACCACTTCAAACTCTTAGAAAAAACTTGGCGTCACATAAGTATCTTCTTAATGATTCCTAATAAGATTCTCTACGAGTTTCTAAAGTAGCCACTTCATTTATACAAAGTGTTGTTGTGGAATTGTAAAATATCATGAATAAAGAATTTATATTAATATTTATTATGTAAGAATGTCTTATCAATTTCACATTAAGACATTTAAAAATCGCCACTCTGCAAAAACAAATGTTGTGTAATTTAAAACGATATCATTCGTGAAAATTATTGCTATATTTTTATAAGAAAATGCTTTCATATACACATTTGTATGTAAGCAATTAATAAGCTTGAATTTTTGAATCAAGCCTTCCTGTTAATAAATGATGAAAAGGAATGGTTACAATGAAAAGCCTGTTTACACAATTTTAATTATTCAAATAAAAAAACGCCAAAAAAGAAGAAAAATCATTTTTTATCCACGAAAACTATTTTGCAAAATTAGAACAGTTTCTGAACATAATGCTGTTAAATTTAAATTGGTTTATGTGGTAAAAAATTTTGAAATTTTCACTTCAAATTTTGAAATTGCAGACAAAAACTTCAACTACAGAAAAAAAATTAACAATAATGATTTCAGTTGCATATAAATTTAAAACTAAATCCCTAGTGACCTTCCGTATATAATTTTTGGGATAAAAATCTTAGCTGCTGATTTAACATTAAAAAGCATTTTATTTTATATTTTCAAAAAATGGATTGATGTCAAGAATTCAAAATATTCTTAAACAAAATATCTGAATCATAAGCAAAAATATCCATGTAGAATATGTATACAATATATTTTTGAATATAAGGCACCTTTAAAGAAACACCCTTGACATAATCCATGTTTATGTTAAAGGTTTCTTCCTTTTTCTTCAAAAATTTATCTGAATTTTGAAACTCATATATAAGCCAAAATGAAAACAAATTCTCTTATTTTCAAACATGTTACCATGTAAGCAAAAATGTTATCAAACTGGTGGAATATTTTCTAATATAATCGCTGTAAAGCAAAACACCAGACGTCAACGACTATAATTTTATTTTTGGTAATCCTATCTGAAGCTAACGCATTTTTTTTCTTCGCATTCATTAGTTATCTTATACATTATCTGTATTAATCGTACTCTCTGCGCCATTTTTTTTTTTTTTTTTGTTATATCTAAATTAAGCAGGAAGAGATATTTTCTTATGCTCCACGTAATCGCCGATCTATATTCCATGGCTTGCATTATGATTGCATGCATTCAGTCATCCCAATAGAAACCCGAACTATTCTGAACAAAATATTCGAACCGAATATTTTACGAACTATTCGGAAACTGGAATTCACAGACTAACTTCGAAGGATTTATACGTGACTTTTTTTTTCTTTTAGAATAAAAGTTCCATTCAAAACACCCAACAAGTTAAGAGATTAAAATCTCTTCCACAGGGCTAACGGAAATTGATAAATGATCCGTTTTTCCTAAACTACCTTTTTTTTTTCCTTGATCAACGGATCCGTATATATAAGCCGAACCCCTTCCTTTCTATTTAAAAGAAATACCAAAAATTATCGGCTTGTACACGGAAATTTATGGTATATTATTTATAAGAGAATAAATACATATTTAAACACATTTTTAATGTCCAATGCTGAGTGAAAAAAATAATTACAGCCCCGAAAACTTTTTAAGTACGTAGAGGTCATTGTTTTTGATAATAAAAAAATAATTTTAGAGAAATAAACATTTCTATGACGCATTTAATTTCAGCATTTGCTCATCTCATCAGAAAACAGTTCCTCTTTCTTGCGATTACGGCTTATGATTCCAAAAAAATTTTAATAAAATAATTTTATTTACATTTTATGAACTCCTTTATAAACAACTCTCTATTTATATGTTCCCAAATCACTTCGTGCAGACGCTAGAAAAAGTGGACTGTTTTAAAAGTCAGTTTCTGGCGAGAGAATTAACTCTTTCATTCAATTCAACCCAAAACCGTCGTCTATCTTCCTCCCACTCGACGCAAACTTTCAGTTTATTCCATCCCATTTTACGGCAAACTAGAGTCTCTTTTCTTGCGAGAAAATTCTTGCTGGAGATTCCCTCTGCGCCAAATGCAATCTATTTATCCCATAATCTATGCAAGGAAATCCGTTATGGAGATGCACGCCGGTTCTTTGGGGGAACGGGGCTGGTGATGAGATTTTACGCCAAGAGTTGGGAGTTCTGGTGGTTATGAACGAGGAAAAATTAAACTGAGTAATCAGGACTTGGCGGTCCGTTTTGAAAGGTTGAGATATTAGCCATGTTGTGCCTTAAAGAACGAGAACGTTTGTTGGTTTCCTGTGGAGTTGGAAGACATTTGTCATAATGTATTTCTTCAGTTCGAGTATACTAAGATGTTGTGTGAATGATATATTCAGATCTTACTCTAAGAACTTTAACATTGCTGGAAATTTCATCAGAGGAATATGTTAGTAATAAAATTGATAGTTTTTAATTATAAATTCTTTTTTATGTATTAATATATCACACTCAAAAACAGTTGCAATGCATTTTAATTAAATAAATATTGTGATAAACGCGTTGTCGCGTTTATTGGTGTTTGGGGATTTGAAGAAAGATCAATTCAAGAAAGATCCATAAATTCCAATCATTAGATCAATAAATTCTAATTTATTGTTTTTTTACATAAATTAACAACTCAGGGTAGGGAATGCACATTTATACTAAGAAGAGGAGCAATTATACTGCAAAAAAAAGAGATACTTAATATTTAATTATAAGTCTTAACTTACTCGTGGAACACTTTGGATGTGTCTGTGGTCTAAATTACCGTAATTCCGTTTTTAGTTGCTCGACCTCCGGTCGTTATAGTTAAGCTTTATCTTGTTGACTAAATCGTCAATTAGAAATCTTTGATACTTCAGCAATTATTCGTCGAGTAACTCCCGACGAGCTCTCAACTACTTTCCACTAACTACTAACTTTCCTCTAAATTCGCGTTCCTAAAAGTCAATGCTTAAATATACGCCTTCATTGGCATAAACCGCGTCTTCTTCTTCGGGAGAAAGTTTTTTCAATAGATCAACATTTAAAAGTAATCAATTTACACCAAGAGGATTGGTGAGAGGTTTGCGGATAGACCCATTACAATATGATGTTTTATATTAGAGGGATTTCAAACTTCTTTTCTACTCATGTAATTCGAATAAAGATAAAATAAGATAAGTAATATGTTAAGTTAAATTGCAAAAAACATCACAAATATTGAAAAATACTTTCAAAAATCAAGCAATATGAATTAGAATAACGTTTTGTTAGAAGTGTGAGATTATATATAATTTGGAACTCAATATTAGTCCTATACTTTTACTAATGTATACAAAAATGGAAAAGTAAATCATAATTGATTATATATATAGCTTACTGATTTATTAAGAAAATATTGGTCCACCACAGACGTTTCTTTCGACACTTCACAAGATTCACTTAATTTTACTATTTCGAGCATGTCCTGGTATACTTAAATAAAGTTAAAGTCTTAGTAAGTTTTATTGATAAATTAAATGTTGAAAGTAGAGTTATGCATGTCTAGAATAAAAAAAATTTATGCAATTATCTTTCCCGAAAAAAAAATTTGGCATCAATATTTTTGTGTGTGTGTGTGTCATCGTAGTATTGTCAAATTTACTCAGACATTAAATCCGCAGTTTACAAAGGAATTTAGAGGTACCCTAATTATATATATCTCTATCCAAATTTAATTATCAGGTACATAAATACTCAGTAAGTTCAGTCATAGCACGTCAGTACATTTTGAGTTTAGCATGAAATTTTGAAACATCAACGATGTATATTTAAAAAATATTCGACAATACTTTTTCATACTTAAACAAATAAAGCCAAAGTGGTTTAATCTAGTGCGCGTGTTCACGCAATCATACACATTCATCAGTTTTTATTTTTCCTGTCGATAAGAAATTCTATTTTCTCTGGTGATGGACAAACAATAAATGAGCGATTTTAAGTATGAATGCCGTCGGATTTTCATTTTTAACAAACTGTAGAACTACTAAAACAACTCTACTGCGTTAAATTTCATAATTATTTTAATTTAATTTAATTAATGACTTGAAAGGGACTGACTTCAGTCTAGAGAAGCAAGCCATCATGATAAATGAATGCACCGTCTCAAAACAGACTTCCCACCGCTGCTACGAACAATGACAAAATCGTTGGGAAAAGTATATGACAACCCAAGAGGATTATTTTTAAGGGTTTTAGTGTAAGCCTGTTGTGAATCTGAATGCTAGTATTTTTTTCATGAATAAAGGTCGGTTATTTTTTTAATATACCCCGTACACTTTCTTCAAGTTGAGTTTAAAAAGAAAAAGAAAATGTTACTTTTCTTACAGTAGTTGAGTTTTATATACCACGTTTAGAAAACCAACAATTCATATTTATGAAACCTTGTTGATGAAACTATTGATAAAAATTTCTTTAATTTTCTATAACTCGGAATGCATTTTTTTGACAATTCAATACTTGGAGAAAAAATAAATAGTTGTATCATTGAGATGATGTATCTTTTTAAATAAAGAAAATATATTTTTTTAAAATTATTATTGAAACAATATCAATGCGCATTTAATGTACTTACGACATCGTTTCTCAAACTGTGGGACTCTACGAGGGGGCGCGAGCATATTGAAAAGTCGAAAACAAAAGATTATTTTTAAAAAATTCTGAATTTACTAAAAAAAAAAATACATTCTGACATAATAAGAAATATATGCAAATTTACGCTGACTGCTATAAAACACATAAATATATCAATACTGCAAATATATTTCATAATTAATTTAGCAATACTAAGCTAAGAACAAGTTTAATAATAACCATTCACCCCATGGGCTTGTCATACATAAAATTATATAAACAAATTAACTTATCTTGATAATTTTAACGGTTTATAATTAATCCCTTAACTGCCGATTAAAAGGTACATGATTCGCTCCCCAATGCCACCGTTTTCTATGTAGGTGTGCGTATGTAAGAAAGTAGGGAGGGAGGAGGAAGAAAAGGAATAAATAAGCAAATCCTCTGAAATAAGTAAATCCTTCATCACTGTAAAGGTATTTTTATTGTATTCCAAAGCCTTCGGAATAATTTTATGAATAGCAGTGCACAGAAAAAATTGCACTTCTGAAAGATGTATATATACATCTGGGAGAATTAACGCTTTAGTTGAGCGAGACGTTTATATAAGTCGGTGACACTTAAGAGATTAAACTCGTATTGTAGCTTCAGCGTCAAAGTATATTTTTTTGAATTAAATATATTGTTATTGTATGGAGGGGGGCGCGATGAAAATTATGATTGAATATTGGGTCGAAATATTGAAAATTTGAGAAGCACTGACTTACGAACTAAAATATTTTTTTTCAGTTAATATTTTTGTAATAATATGACTCTAACTGTTTTGTGTAATAATATGAGATTACCCTCTGCTTCTTATTTACAGATTATGATGGTTCTACTCAAAGTTTATCCATTTCTGAAGGTACGTTTAATTTCATTTTATTCGTTAAAAGAAAAAGCACCGTGTTTCTTCTATAATTTCTCGAATCTGTAACCGCTCTTGTCATAATAACCGTAACTGACTGCCCTAAGCAGCAGAAGTGCCGTCTAGTGACCACCCATCTTCAGCAGAGGCCAGGTGACAAGAGAGTGTGGTCGCTATGAAAAACCATCCATATTCTTTGCCTATTATTTTTGTTGAAGATATCTGTTGTCTTTGTGTAATCTAACTTAAATTAATAAATAATTGTTACATTAAAGAAAATTTCATTGAACTCAACACCGAATTTGCCACTTTTAATTCAATCTTTAACGACCAATGCTCTACAAAAATTTAACTATGAAATTAATCTTATCAAGTTGGTTTTTTGCAAAGATTATTCAAATATTTTATTGTTATTAATACCCTGAGAAAGACAATTTTTATGGAATAAAAAATGAAAACTATTGAAGAAAAACTTTCTGTGTGTTTGATTTTGAATAAATTATTTTTTAACTCTGAAAATAAGTGATATGTTTTAGTTAAAAGTTGCACCTAAAATGTGTATCTGATGCTATTATATCATTTTTTTTACATCATAATGGCTGAAATGTCCGGTGAGTGTGGATAAAATTAACTTTAAGTCAATAACAACTATGAAAAAAAATGATAAAGCTGCAATGATATATAATGTTGGATAGTTCCAGTGTTGTTAAAATAACGGTCAGTCTGTATAATCCATAAACTCAAAAATTAAATTTTATTTACACAGCAAAAACAACTTTTGTACCCATGTGCAATGAAAATAAGTGGAACTTAATGGTGCATGAATATCAGATTGGTTTTAAAGAAAGATCATAGTTCACTAGTTGAATGAATGAAGTACTTACTGAGGCTCTGATACCGGTTAAAAGAAACGAGAACTGTTTGCACATAAGAGTAGAATTTTGCGTAGAATTACGCCAAGGCAAAATATATCATACATCCCATTCAAAATTGAAATATTTATAATACTTCATGTACAAAACACTTTATATAAAAATAAATTATATCATTAAAATAAAATTTAAAGGTAAATTTTAAATTATACATTAGTTACAAATAAATAACAAAACAATACGCGATTCAAATATTACAAATAAACAATAATAATTACAAATTTCTAGACAACAAATCCTTTCTTCCTAGCGATTAATTATCCCTAAACTGCGGTAATTAATTATCCCTAATTACTGAGACTTCTTCCATGTGACGTAAATCTTAACGTTCGTATAGAAATCGAAAGTATCTTTCCTTCACATGTCTAAATCGCGTTCCACACGTTTCTATCATTGATTCCATCTTTTAGAGCTATATTCTGTTTAATATCTCCCAATATTGGATTTTCAGTTATTTCCGCTTCATATTGTACTTTTCATCCGGTTTGACATTAGTATTGTCGAAATGTTAGTTATAATATTTTATTTCATTTCTGATTGATAGTGCTCTTCGGTATTCTGTTTTTTCCAAAATGCTGTTAAGAGTTTCAAAACAGCATTGAGATAAATCGAGAGAATCTAAATTCTTAGTTAAAAAAAAACAATTATATGATGGATTATTAAACAATGAGCTATCTTGCGAAAATAGTTCCTTATATTCTAATCTTAGTCTGTTATTTTTTTTTAGTAAAAGCAAGATATCTGCCTTTATTTAGGCCTATAAAATTTGTCAACTCGATCCGTAATGGACTCGATTCATCTGATGTCATAATCACATGACAACAAATTCCCCTGTGTTTGATCGATTTAGTGTTTTGGCGGCATTTTCGGATTTGCATCTTTTATCATAAAACAAAATAAAATACTTTATTTCCTTTAACTTGAAGTGGCGCGTTTGTATCCTATAGGACAGAACCCGGGACCTCTTTGGCTCCGAAGCCGAGTAACTTAACCACTACACCAAAATGATCACCGTGATGCGGAGGTTGTTACTGGCTTATATAGATTATATCGCGCTACAAACTCAAAAAAAATAATAATAAAATTTTATTTTATGCATTACTGTGTGGTAGCTTTATAAATATTTTTTTTAATATTTCTTTATTTTTTAATGCAAAATTACAGTTTGTAAATTCTCGGAACACCTATCGCTAAATTATATTGTTTGGCTATCGATTCTAGTCACCAAAAACACCTATCACAAAATTAAGTTGCTGGCGATTGATTCCATCGCCAAAAAAATTGACATCGCCAAGGGCCTTTTTTGTTCTACCCTTTAACGCTTAATTTATAAGTATAAAGAATTTTGTTCAATTGAATGATCCATAATCTTTTAAAACATAATATGGCTGGCAAACGAATTACTAAGCCTAAAAGTATTCAAAAACACAAGACACGAGGTCAAGTAACAGAAGTATAAACTAGGCTTACTAATGGTGATGAATCGACTCCATTAAATGCTACATTTGAAATCATCTTAACAATTTTGAATGATTATTTGTGACTTAATATTCAAAGAAAACTAATTTAATTCATAAATTGAGACAAAGGTTGTTTTTTTTTATAAATTCTTAAATCATTTGCACTTTATCGTTATGAATTTGAATTGTACGATACTGTCCAGAATATTCAGGATACATTGATTTCATTTTTATCCTGTTCTCACACGTCGACAAAACAACTATAATATTTACAAGAACAATTTTGTTACTTCCACTTTTAAGTAACGTAAAAAAAGAGAAGTAAATAGAACTCTTCTCAAGCAATGTTCCTTTACATGTTATTGTTGTCCCCTGTTTCAGCAACCTTAAAAAGTTGTTCATACAACTTGTAATAGTGTTGTTGTTACTTATGCCACCTTATTGACAGTAACATCAGATCAAGATCCACGAAATTCAATCGGGGCGAAGGGCTAGATTTTTCCGCCTGTCGTTGGCCATAGTTTTGACCACCATGCAGGTGACAGTACGATTTTGCTCGGTTCCACCCCAATTTAGAAGGAGAACACCCTCGGTGTGGTCAGCCCCCATCTCTCTTCCCCTTCCACCAACTTCGCGAGAAGACTTGCGGCTCGACGGCTATTTAGAGTAAGTACCCCATGCCCGAAAGGCACTATACATTTGTAAGTCATGTTACTGCAAACAGAATAAAAATATTTTTGTTTTCACTGAAAAAAGACATTAAAAAATAACTGAGCACTTTATACAAGGCTGCTGTTTTTTCGCCAAATCAGATATTTTTAAATATATATTTTCTTTGCTTCCGGGCAGTGATAAATGGGGTGGCTATCTTTGCAAACTAAATGACAGAGGTAACCTAGTGGTTATGTGTCACGAGTTTGGGTCATCGTGCTACTGATGGAAAAACGCACGTTAAATCTGTCGAGGTCCTCTCGTAGCTGTGGTATGGTTGTTGGGAGAGGGGGTGCTAGCTCAGGTACCGTCCTCATCACTTGACTGAGATTCAAAATTACGAGGTCCGCCATCAGTAGCCCTCGTGTTGCCTTATAAAGAAACTTTAATATGACTCTCACTCTGTTTGAAAACTAAGCATATTTGCTGAGATCCTACCAAAAAATTTCGTGAGTGATTAAAAGTTTAGCACAGTTTATTAGCTTGATTAGTTGTTTTAGCACGGGAAGTTGGCTCATGTGAGATGTTGTTGTCATTATTAAGCTTCCTGGAACATGAGACCACTTTTGGAATATATATTATCTTTAACTTCATTTTTTCCCTTTTTATGACAGCATTTTTTAAGCATTAATACAATGAAAAACAAATTTATTTTCAGATACATCGAGGAAAGGAAAAAATACGTGGTCTCTGTTACGTTTGGTAAGTATTATTGAAAAAAAATATTTAGGGCTATTGAGGTTAGAATTAAATTTTTTTACAAGATAACATTTAATAAGTCTGAAGTATGAGTTCACTTACAAATTTATTCTCTATTTTATTATAGTTTGACCGTTCAGGTCGAAGTAAATCTGAATCTCTCTGTGGATTAGAAGAAGTGCTAAGCAATTTACAGCCTTCGGAATTCATCGATGAACATTTATCTAAATACAAGGTAACATGCATACAAGTATTTTTTCTCCGGAGGCAAGTATAATTATTGAAACACGCCACGTGTATTGATATGTCAGCCAACAAATTTGATGCCAAGGGCGATAAAAGTTCCAATTTGGTAGCCCTGATAATATCTTCTAGGATTGCCATAATTTTATTTTTTAAGTTCTTTCTGTAAAATTCAATTTTTTCACTAGCAGAGTAACACTGTTGGGAAAACAACTATACATGACGTGTTTCAATATTGTTTAATAAAATGATTAAATCAAATTTAAATTATTAGAATTATCAAATTACAAATTTATTCTTAGGATTTCTGTGGATTAAATACAAATATAAAATACAATAGGATTAAAACTCTAGGATGCAAATAATTTTTTTAAATTTATTTTTAATTTATAATGGTTCAATATTACTCATAAAAAAACTACTAAAATATGGATCTTTAAATAAACTAGTTAAAGAAACGTCGAAAAAGTGTGAAAAAATAATGAAATATTTGTTGTGAATGTGCAAATAAAAAAGAAAAGAAAAAGCACACGACACAATCAATCCGAGATTGAATTGTTTTGGAATTAGGAGTAAATGTGTTCTTAAATTAAAAAAAAGAAATATAAAAAAAGTTTTAAGTCAATTCCTGCTTTGAATGGATGAATAGAAAGTATTTTATTAACGATTGAACATTTGAACAAGATATGTGAGGGATGAGTTATTCCATCCCTCAGTGTGGGAAGGTCGGAAGGAAGATTAGCCATAGTCAATATTCTTATTATTCTTTGATACGAACAACAAGGCAATTTCTATAAACCAAAAATAAGAGATGCACTCAAATACAAAATACGGAAAACAATTGCGAGGCTTTAAATAAACATATCACTTACGTCTAAACCTTCTAGTTCTTAACGATCTAATCTAATTTGATTCCTAATTGAGAAATCGTCAATTTAATATTACAATAATCAGATACGAAGTATCCACGCTTCACTTTACGTTTAATAAATCACTGCTAGCCGTTGCAATCTAACCTCTCTCTCTTGAAACTCGAAAGTTTAATTTTTCTATACAAGCCTTAATTTACATACTCACATCTTCTTCGAAGGAAGGCTTTCAATAAATTAACCCATTTTTCCCCCAAGAGGATTGTTAGTGTGAAAAATCCGAATAATAGACTCGTGACAGATATATATATATATATGGAGGGAGAGAGAGAGTGAACTAATAGTAGGAATTGAAAAAAGAGCATGATTTGTCTGCATTTTTGTAACAATGCACACCCGGTTTGGCTAGTTTGGCTGAAAAATCGGTTTTCGAGGCCAACTTTTGTCATTGTTTTAACAGTTACATTGTTACAACATTGGAGACGAATCTAATTTGGCGTCGAAAACCGGTAATTAATTTAATTAATTATCCGGTAATTAATGAATTAATATTTGAAAAAAACTGTATTAACATCAAGTGTCATCCACTACAAGTTAAAAAAATTATTTGAACTTGATTGGATGAATAGGAAGTATTTTATTAACGGATTGAAAATTTGAACACGATATATAAATATATATATATATATATATATATATACAGGAAAAATGTGAGCTAACAGTGTGTAGGAATTGAATAAATAAGGCGCTATGTACTTTTTTTTAAAAAATATATTTCTTTATCTTATAAAAAAACATTAAAGTTAATTTCAACTATAATTGACTATGATTA
Organism: Trichonephila clavata; assembly: GCA_019973975.1. NCBI lineage: Eukaryota > Metazoa > Arthropoda > Arachnida > Araneae > Nephilidae > Trichonephila > Trichonephila clavata. The sequence goes on from BMAO01012357.1 coordinate 85,704, forward strand.
AAGAACCATTAGTAGTAACAAGATACTAAGCATTTACTTTTTCCAATGTATTTCAGTCACTTTTAATCTGTAAAATATATCACTATTATAATATTTTTGTACATAATTCAGTTTTCATTTTCTTTTCGGAGTATGAAATAAATGTTTTAAAGATTGGAATAATTGCAAGAATTTATATGTAATCCCTTAAGCGACTTAAATTATTTGCCATGAAAATAAAAAGATCAACATAACTGCTTGAAACTATCAAATCACTATCAAAACCAAACACATTTTGTATCAAAACACTTTGGGGATTAATATTCCACTTTTTTTAAAATTTTAATTGGTTCTAGAAAGAATTAAGTTTCACCTTCTTAAAGGTCATATGTTTATGACTAGAATTTGTTTAATATTTGATTCCCAATTCACTTTTAATATTTATATTAAATTACTGTCACACCGACTATTTATAAATTTTAAAATATATTTCTTGAAGAAAGTACGTGGTATGAGATGCATTATTGGATTTGATGGCAAAACACGTCGAAAAATATCTTTTAACTTCTGTTATTTACTGCTTTTTATGGATAATATCCAAATAGTCTTCAAAATTTTATGCTGAAAAAGTGGAAAATTATGGATGAAATAAAGATTCTGCCATTGAATGCAGGTATAAATACGGTTGTTTTATCAAAAATTAGAGAACGTTACGCTTTTAAATTGGTAGTCCTTTTTAAAGTACAGTAAAATTTCTCATAATATTTAGTAGTCGTAAAAACTTACTAGAAGAGATCTATTAAGATGCAATGCTCTTAAAATCATAATGGATTCTCTGTAAAAATGTTTTGAAATGAAAACCTCGGTAGAGAATGTTCAGGTTTTTTTTAAATGATAAGAGTAAGCAAAAACGCGCAATTTTATTACAGAAGAATGTTTAAAGAAATGTATATTTTTATTGCGGCAATTTTATTTACCCATATAAAGTTTATTTTTATAAATTATAAAAGCTTCTTTTTTTTTTTCGCGAATTAGATATAAGTGCTGGGGAATAAAAATCAAACATTGTCTTTTTGTTCAAATTATGAGTAAAATTGTATACTTAAGTTTAAAAAAGTATGCTATTAAAAGTATAGTAAAATAAATTTTATTTAATAATATGTATAAACCAAAAACATAGAGCGAAGACTTTTCATTTTCATGATTAAATAATATATCAAAATTAAATCTGTTTTGACTTCTCTAATGCTCTGTTAGCAAATGTTTTTTTTTTCTGTTTTTATATTCGAATACAATATTATGGACAATTACAGAGATGAAAACTAATTGATAAAATCCTTTCAAATGAAATATGATGTAAGCCAATCAGTTGAATGAAATAGAACCTACGATCTATGGATCCGAAGCCCACTAGACAAAAGTGATCACCTTTCTCCGGAAGCTGTTGCTGGCTTAAATAGGAACCTCTGCACTACTCCCCCACCAGTGAGTCGGTGGATAAGCGAACGAGCGAGATATTTGTTATGACGAGCGTGTTCGTTGTTGCTGTTGCGTCAAATGGGTCTGACGACTTTGGTTGATGCGTTAAGTAGGTCTTACGACTTTGGTTGATGCGTTAAGTAGGTCTGACGACTTTGGTTGATGCGTTAAGTAGATCTTACGACTTTGGTTGATGCGTTAAGTAGATCTTACGACTTTGGTTGATGCGTCAAGTGAGTTTGCGACTTTGCCGCGTGAAATGGGTCTGACGATTGTTTGATTGCTCTTTTTGTGGGTAGATGGCGCCACAACACATCAGAAGGTTTGCGTTTTTCTTTTCAGCCAAGGTCACCAATGTCAGAGATTAGAACCCGCGATCTATGGATCCAAAGTCAAGTAACATGACCACTAGACAAAAGTGATCACCTCTCTGCGGTGGCTGTTATTGGCTTATATAGAAACCACTACAAAATGCATTGAAATTCGTTCAACGCGAATAAGCTTAAAGCGAAATATTGGTCAACACGAAATAATACAACGGTCCCGAAAAAGTACTATGAATTTTCATGCATGTTTTTCTTTCAAAGTGAAACGAAATTCGCTTAACACGAAAAGATTTCCCTTCTGGGAATGAACAAAACACGGAAAACATCAGCCGGATTGGACTGTCCTATTGTAGTATCGGAAGAATTCGTTGCAGTACATGGCGGTAATGTGTGTATAAGCCCAATTATGGCAGAGAAAAGCATTTTAGAGTTTGTCCAAAACTAAAAAAATATCATTGATGCAGATTCTGATGATGAAAATTAAATGAATAATGTGTGTGTGGGTGCAACTCTTGTTCACAGATCATCCGAAATGAGGAGCATCATGAAAAGTTTGCGCAGTTATTTAGACGCACATTCCAATCGTAAAATGGATAACAAAATGGACGACATCGAACAATTTATTGACAATTTGATGCTAGAAATACAACGCAAAAAAAAATATCGGGTTATTTTCCAAAAACTCTATAAATGTTTTGTTTTTCAAAAAAACTTGAAAATTTGTATTAAATTGCTTTAAGTTCTTGTGGATGTTTTTCTTCATTCATTCTTATTAAATATGTGCATACATACGGATATATGTAAATAAAATAAACTTAATTTTGTTGATATATGCTTTTTTCAATATCTTTTAACAAGAAATTCTTTTAAGTCGAAAAATATTTCAGTCCCTTCAGTTTCGTGTTAAGCGACTTTCACTCTATGTAATGAATGCACAAATGAACCAATTTGTAGTTTTGTATTCCGGAATTATTTTACTTTTGGAAAATTTAAAAGAATAAGTTTTAAACGCGTGTTGAAGCAAATTATTTGATATGTACACTAAAGTGGATCTCTGTTATATGGAGAGAAAAAAATGTTATTATTCGAAACCTTCCAATCCCGAAAAGATGTTCTATGCAATGAAGATCACACACAGAACAAAAATAATTTTTAAAAAGATAGTTTAAGAATTTGATATTGACACAAAAGGATTGAATTTTTGAAAAAAATGGTAAAATATTTAATTTTTTTGTTAGATGATTTTATAATAAAAAAAATAATCAAATTGGTTAATGAGTATTACAATGATATTGCAACATTTCATACCACCAGCTCTCGCCCCGCACCGTCGCATCAGTCTAATCCAAGCTTTTTTTTCGGTTTGATTGTCGAATCAGCCACTTATCTCGCCAAGGGTTTTCTTGCCAAATCGATAAGTGCGCCAAATCTGGTAACCCGTATGATATTTGTATCAGTGAGGGAGAAGTCGGATCGTGTTGTAGTAGGGTTACTACTCCAAAACACCAACACGCAAAAACGCGCCAAATTAGTGATTAATTTAGCTCGCCAAATTAGCGGACCAGTGGCCGATTCGACAATTTCACCTTTTTTCTATCATCCGCTTTATCGTACACTGAAATTCGACACACACAGTAGGCCAAATTAGTCTTAATGTAGGCCACATATATATATATAAGTACATTTTCATCATTTTATACTAAAGAAACCGTTAAATGTACCTGTGTATTTTTTTTTCTTGTAACTATTTAGTAGGTATGCTCTTTTCGAAATAAAATTTTTTTTTCAATGGCATTTAGCAACTTGACCTTTGCAGATACGGCAAGTCCTCAAATGTGGCACCATCTATTGGCGGCCTCGCTACCAAATTTGGACGCTTGAATTTATTTTTAATTCAAGCTCTCGTCGGATGCTAAATATTTCTATGATTTAATTTTGCTGATAGTACCAGAGCCAAAATGATACTCTCGAGGGATCTTTTACATGTCACACGATGATCATGTGACATGCATGCCTACGATTTTCGCATCCAGAAAATCTATCGACTCCAGTCGGGGTCGAACCTGCAACCTTGGTCTTACGAAGCGGGCATGCTACCTCTAGGCAACCGGAACCGACGATAAATGTTAGAATGTTCAAAAGTACTAAAATACTGTTTTTCATTTCCAAAAATTGCTTTAATTTTTTACCATAAAAAAGCGATAAATAATTAAACTTCATTCTCCTTATGGCAGTACTTAACGCAAAAAATTAGTTTTTTGTTTTATTTCCCCCTTCATCCACATACCATAGAACATGTTTTCCGCATATATAGGTTTTAAAATTCTGGGGAAAAAATTTGATCTTCCCTAATGTTTTGATAAAATCTAGCAAATAATAACAGAGAAAACTGAAAAAATTTTCTAAGAAAAAATAATTTTATTTCCAGGGTATGCAATGGGCAGAATTTGTATCCTTGTGGGAAGGTCGCACACCGAAAGAGTGCAAAGGTCTCTTTAGAAGGCATTCTAAAAAGCAACTATCTTCACAATCTGGGTCCCACCAGTCTACCTTGACTCGAACATTTTCAAGAATTTTAACTCCAGCGTCAGCAGAAAAAGATTCGAATCAGGAGAATTTGGTGACTAGTTTTACGAAAGCCCAAACAGAAAACAAGTCAGAAGCACAACCAATGTCTCCAGTGCATAGGTAAATAATACATGAAAGATTTCATTTTTTTTATATAAATATTTTTTTAAGAAATAATAATTTATCATCATCGAACTTTTTTTTTCCCTTTGAAGCAACCACGTGGGGGAGGACGGAGTAAAAGATTCGAACGATAACTCCATCGCTGCCTTAGATGAAATAGAACATCAGATTGAGAATCTGGGCACCTTGACGCGCTCCAGAAATGAGTTAAAGAGGCGTGAAGCTATGTGGGATCTATTCCAAAGTGAATGCATGTTCCTGGATGATCATCTGATGGTGCTGAGAAATGTAATTTGTTTCACTGTTCTTAAAAATTTTCGAATAAGAATGTTTTGGGAATGTACTGCCGGGTTTATATTATAAAAGAAAAGTCGGAGAATACATTAGATTTTCATTGTGCAGTACATTTCTATACTGTTAAATCAACATAAATAGTTTGGTTTTTTCCCAATAATGTGAGGAACCATAAGTGGCACACACAAAGGTGGGCTGTAGGGGTTTTAACCCTTAACTTCGAACTGTTGCATTTCTGCAACAATTGATTTATTTTAATTTGACAGACTGAATATTTTTTTTAATTACCTACAAATCACTTATCTGCGAAAAAATATTACTGCAACGAAATACATGTGTTTCGTTGTTATGCATTGAGCTGTAAACATGTATAACAGCTCAACACAAAATATTAATGAGAAGCAAGAAATGGTACATGGGAATTTTTTTTCATTTGTTAGATCCAGTTATCGTAAATGCATGGTTACTGTACAAGAGAGTAGAAACTGATAAGAAATCTGAAAATTAAAAAAAATTCAAATCTGAAGCACTACGCTTATGCAAAATAAGGTACAATCAAAATGCTAAAAGAAGACCTAGTAATACTTCAATAGAATAAATGTTTCAGACTAAAAGATGCAAAGGGACTGCCCAATCCGTTCCATGTACGGACATTCGTAGAGATGGTATAAATCATTGACCAATATGGTCGGAAAAGCGAATACGGCGAAAGCGAATATTTCCAAACTGCAAGGGCTACACTCAAACTGAGTGCGAAAAGTGTAAAGTAGGACTTTGTTACAACAAAGTCAATAACTACTTTAAAATTTTTCATTGTATGTAAGGCTAAAGCAATGTATAACAATGAATAATAAAATCTTCATATAAAAAAGGGTTAAAGTGTAATATAGTGTAGTATAGTTCGTTTCGATCGTAGCTCCGTAACTTTCCTTTTCGTTAAGGTTGGAACAAATTTTCAGTTTTTCCAAATTTCTCGGCCCGAGCGACCCTTTCTCCGGACACAACTTTTTCGTTATTGTACTCTCGAACGTAAACTTTAAAGATTCAGAAAGAAGTCGTCGAGACGAAGAGAAATATGTATAGTTTTCGAATATAGCTCCGTAACTTTCTTTGGCGACCAAAATCGATCGCCAAGCTACTTCACATAGCAATAGGTTCCCGGAAGCCATAATGAATTCATAATCTCACCATAATATCTATATAAAAATCGCCAAATCCAAAGAAAAATCGCCATATCGAGAGCCCCCCCCCCTATTCTACAATTGAGCCAAAAAAAAGATTTGTAATTAACAACACTACTGCGTAATGTTGCACTTCTGCAACAAACAAAAAATATGACTGAAATTCAATTTAAAACTGCTTAATTTTTTTATATTTTTCCCTTTTATTGTTACTTGAGAACTAGCTGATATAATTATTTCATATAAATTTAAAAAATTGGGAAGTCAAGGGTTAAACCTCTCCCATAGACCAACATATTTTTATTTTTTAGCATAGAGATTACACCTCAGTGCTTTCGTTAGCGTGTTTTTTTAGAATACATGTTCAGTTGCTTTCTCTCAACGTGCCAGCAGCTCACGCTTGATTGAAGACGAAACTTTCAATGACAGTGGCATTATCAATAATTTGACAGATTATGAAGACGGACAAGAAAAACCTGATTCTTTGAGAGCGGATAAAATATATGCAGGGATACAGCTTTCCAACAAATTGGAAAAGCATTTTCCTAAAATAGACACCAATTCCGAAAGGAGTATGAAATTCCAAAAATAGCTTCAATCATGCATATCTGGTTATAGTGACATTTACAAGCAACTGATCAACCAACCTTCGTCGCAAAAACTTATCTTTTACTTTATGGTGCCAAAAAATAAATCAATTGAAATTGTATCTTCAAGTGACGAAAGCGATTTTGAACTTATTCATCAGAGGAAGATGAGCACTTTGGATTACGTGAATTATATATGTGCATTTGGAAAACTTCACCATATATACAAAGCGAAATTAAATGTTTTTCCATGTTTAATTTAATTATTTATTTTGTCATGGAAGTACTTACTCCATAAAGTTTTCTATAATATCTCAACTTATTTGTTTGTTATATGTAAGAATTTATGAAATTTTCGAATATTTTTTTTTTTTTGTGCAGTAATTTTTATGCAGTCCCTATCTACCGCACAAGAACAGGTTCTACTGTACTTATAAAAATGTTCTTTTTTTAAAAAAAAAAAAAGAATTTTAATTCTATATTATACGAAGCAAAGCAAATTGCTGCCTAAAAATTAACTGTCACCATATGTCATAAATCATCTCTGTTTTCCAGAATTATGAAAATATTTTCCTTGTCTGCAATGCCTTTAGTGGTATTTAAGAGCTGTTTTGAGCTTTCTTAGGGGACATGTCTGCTCGGCACTCATTTGCATAGCATTAGAGTAGATGATTTTCCAAATTGTGAATGAATACCGCGCTCAAATGCACAATAACAGATCGCAGAATATTTGGCTACGGAAATTAACGATTAGAAGGCTTCAGATGTATCTTTAAAAGTATTGGACAGGGTTCTAATAATTCTGCAGATAATTCCTAATAAGTGTTATCTGATAATTCATGACAAAACTGACTGAATAAATTTCAAGAAAGTTCAGTAAATTTCTGACAAAAAAAAATTACCTAAGTTGCTAACATAAGGTAGTTCATTTATATTTTTCAAAATTTTAGAAAAAGATTATTGTATTTTTTTTTTCAAAAATCGGCCAGAAGAATATTTATCAATAAACTTAACACTTATTTTCTAAAATTCTATCATAGTTTTATTCAAATAATGTCGTACCAGAAATTATATACAAGGATGATGAACCTCGTAATTTTGAACCTCGGTCAAGTGACGAGGATGACACCTGAGCTCTAGCATCCCTTTTCTAAACTATCCCTCCGCGCCAACGAGAAAACTTTGATCCAAGACAGATTTAAGATTAACACTTCTACATGGCAGGTCTTCAGTGGCACACCAGCCCGTAACGATGAACACTATATTATAGTTTACCTTTTAGAATAACAAACTAACTCAGTGCTTCTCAAACTTTCACTATTTGCGACCCAATATTCAATCATAATTTTTCATCGCGCCCCCCGCCCCTTTCCATACAATAACACACAATGTGTTAAATTCAATAATACTACACTTTGATGCCTACAGCACGATTTTAACCTCTTAAATGCCAACAACGTATATAAACGTCTCACTCAGTCAGTGTTTTAATTGCTTCTTTCTTTGCGGTCAGTTCTTTCCGAAGTACGATCTTTTCTGTGAACTGCTATCCATAAAATTATTCCGAAGGCTTTGGAATGCAGTTAAATGACCTTGAGAGTGTTTTCGAAGGATTTACTTATTTCAGAGGATTTGCTTAGTCATTCTTTTTCAACCCCCTCCCCGTCCCCTTCAATACACCACATACGCTTGGCTACGTGTTAAACGGTGGCATTGGGAAACAAATCAATTTTCAGTCGGCCATTAAAGGCTTAATTATAAACCGTACACATTATCAAGCTAAATATTAATGTCCACATATAATTTTATATATGACAAGCCCGTGGGGTCATTGGTAATTATTAAACCTGTTCTTAACTTAGTATTGTTAATTATAAAATACATTACGCAGTACTGATATATTTATAAGTGTATTACATCAGTGTAAATGTGTATTTCATTCTTTATTATGTTAAAATGTATTTGTTTGTTTGCTTACAGTAAATTTATAATTTTTTTTAAATAATCTTTTGTTTTTGACTTTTCAATATGCTCGCGTCCCCCTTGTAGGGTTATCACGCCCCTAGGGGGTGCGCCCCACAGTTTGAGAAACACTGGACAAATTCGTATGTTAGAGAGGACATGATTCTCGTACTTTTCACACCATCGTGTAAAAGTCTAGTGCGTGTTTAATCTCTTGTGGGGCTCAATATATCTTCCCTTTGGCGTGGATTGAATAATGGGATCCAGCTCAGGTGTCGTTCTTGTCTCTCGACAATATTTCTAAATTACGAGGCCCATCGCCAATAATTGTCATACATCAAACATGAATTCAAACTAATCATTCATAACAGCCAATTACGATGAACCATATAATTTTAAGTGATGATTCAGTGATAAAATAATTACTAAACCAATGTGTTACTCTTAATAACTTCTACATCACACTACATGAGGACTTTCAGTTCATTTTAACATGCAGCAGATACCATTATTCCACGCTGCAATTCTTTGATAGAACTTGCGTGGCGGCGGTAGCCAAGTGGTCAAGGTATCGGATCATGGCAGGCATGTCATGAGTTCGAGCCCAGTACCACTGAAGACCCACCGTGTAAGGGAGCGATGCTCGTTAAATCTGTCGAAAGCTCAAACGTCCTCCCGTTGGTATGGTGTGGTTGTTAGGAGAGGGGGTGCCAGCTCAGATATTGTCCACGTCACTTGAACATGGTTCAAAATTACGAGGTCCACTGCCAAAAGCCCTCGTGTAGCTTAACAATGCGCCGTTAATATTCACTCACTCACTTGATAGAACTTGGATTCGAACTCTTGATTTGACTGAAGTATGGGTCCGATATTTGTAAAAGGGTTTTCGTTAAATTTTAAAATATTTAGCATTTTTAGAATTTTTGGCTAAAAGAAAAAGATCTTCATTGCTGAAAATACTACTGAACACGTTTTTAACTGCATTTATTTAAAAAGGAAACTCATTTTTCAAATTTGGTTTTAAATATTATTGATATAAAACGTAAGTTACATATACGATTGTTAGTAAATGAATTGTGAAAGATTAATATTTTTTTTATGAAAAAGGTCTTCATGGAACCACTGAAGAAAATTCAAGTTGAAGGATTTGCTATGTTTGCAGAACCGGAAGTTCTTTTTGGAAACTTGGAGGAACTGTGCTGCGTAAGTACTCTTTTGAAGCATTGTTTTTAAATTTTTTTAAAGTATCAAAAGCAATTTAAGTTTGAAAATTAATCATTTTAAGAAGAAAAAGGTAATGTTAATAAGAGCAGACAATTAATTTAAATTTAATGATAATTCCTGAAATTATATAAAAACTCAAGAAGTTTCTTTTGACATATTTAGTTTAGCACTATTATTATGCTTTTGTAATAGCTCTACTTTTTTTATGATATACTTTCCATGTAAATTTAATTCACAGGTACAATTAGTTTCCTATAAAATAATAAAATAGACTGTGCATGCAAAATATACATTTATAATAAGTTCTCATAAGAATTTTACCATATTAAATGCTAGAAGTCAAATTAAGTATCGTTTCCTCTATGGAATCATTTAAGGAGAAAACAGATGTGATATTGTCTAAAGATTTGTAAAACCTTGTACATTTGTACATAAGCACATTTGTTGATTTTAGAAATTCCAACACAAATGAAGATTGGAACTCTCAGGTAAAAAATATGGAAATATTACTCACACTGCAATCGAAATAGCTATCTTTTGAAAGGTTTTCATCAAAAACTAATACTTTATAAAATGAGCTTTAAAATTACCAGAGCAATTATTAAACCTCAAATGAATAAAAATAAGAATGACATTATTAAAATACATAACATGTACATCGTTAGGAAAAAAAAGACAATTATATTTTTATACAACACTGGAAAAACCAATTACACTTGTATGCAATTGGTACGAAAACTCAACAAATGAGTTTATTATATCAAATCTTTGAAATCAAATCTAGTAGAATTATTTTCCTTATTTCTGACACAAATATTAATCGATTTATCAATTTTTCGGCAATTAATCACGTTTATTAAATATAGTCATTTAAAATAAAATGTTCTTTGTGGTATTAGGTAGGGTGCTCTATTGTCTTCAAAGGGTATATTATACAACAAAAAAGTTTTGTTTGCTAAATAAAAAGAAAATCCACCAGTAGATTAAATTGCACTTAACTGAAAAAACACAATTTGTTGATTGCTGACAAAAAAGACTTGAAAAAGAAAGGAAAATACCACAAAAGAAGGAAATAATTCCTAAAATGCAAGCTTTCTAGAACTGGTTCAATCTCTAGAGTGAAGCCTTCATCAAGAGTTTTATAGACTATTCTGAGAAAATTGCAGGGCTCCGAATGGAAAAAGTTAGCTCTTTATTTTTATGTATTAGACTCACTACCCACAAGTTGTCGCTTTATTGCATTGAAAGTTTCCACTGCAAATATTTTTTGTAGAGTTAATGTTGTGAAAGCTTCTAAATAAAATTTCGTGAGTGTTAAAACTGCAGATTTGTAAAAGTACTCATTATTTTTTTTATTTATATAATATAACTATCTGGTACACCCGTTCTTCGCACGGGTGAATTAAAAAATTAAACAATACAGATTGAAGGTTAAAGAAGTTTTTAATGAGTTAATTTCACGTGAATTGCAAATTAAACAAAAAGAAAAGCTTTTTCATGTATTAGAGCTGAACAAAAAATCATATTTGTCAAATTTTAAGTCTGTAAGTCTAATAGCTGATATAAAAAGGATTTTTTTTATTTATAACACCCCCGTAACTCCCTTGTGGGTCAATTTTTGAAAACACCTTCCTAAGCTGATCTCTGCTAAGCAAAAGTAACATATTGTTACAAATTTTGAGTAATGAATGCTTAAAATAGTGTAAATAATTTATATCTGGATGTGTAAAATTTTTATATTATTTTCTGTTGTATTTATTTTAAATTAAAATTGTAATATTCGCAAACAACCTCGTTTCTTACATTATAATGGCGATCCAATGGAAACATAGCGAAATGTTAGTGATAGAGCCCAGTTGGCCTCCTTTTTGGCGACCACGTTGACAACTTGGCGATTGATTGAACGGTGCAGAAATTGCTTTGCTATAGCACAACCTGTTGGAGAGCTGCAATAAAGAGGATAGCACAAAAACCTTCACCACAAAAAATTACATATGCATGCCAATCTTCATAGTGATCGCTTGAACGGTGTTGGAGTGGAGCGATTTCACACATATATACAAACATCTATTTTTATATATATAGCTTTTAACAAATCCGATAACAATATCAAAATTACTTAAAATATTGAATGTAAAAATTTATCACATATCTAATACTTTTAAATTAAATCAAAATATTTCTTTTGTAAAAAAGGCTTTTCTAAATAGAACATAAAATAAATTATAGAATCACAATTTTAAAATTATTTCTCTTGATAACGGTAGAAAAGTTACAAAAAGAAAAGAATAGAAGGCAATCAAATGGGTTAAATTTATGATGGTCACATTTAATTAACACGAGTTAATTAATTAAGACAATCACGTGCTCTCCAATAAATTCAAAACAGACATATTAGACTTGCACTCCTTTTTTTACGTATTTATATTAATCTTACGGCACCAAGAAACAAACTAAGCCGTCATTTTTTCCAATAAATTTTTTTTTATTAATCGAACAGCTAAAATCAAAACATTAGTTACATTTTATCTTGTTGAGTAGTACATTAACTACTTGGCCAAACGATTATGGATTATTTAATTACATTTATACTTGTTGAGTAGTTCATGTACTACTTCGCCAAACGATTATAGATTATTTATTTTATTGTAGACGTAACACATTTTTCTACTTGTAAAACTTAGAAAGAAATTTAGAAATAAATTGTGTGGGTAAAGATGATCAAATATTAAGATTCTTCAAAAAGATTTTCAAAATTAAAAAAAAAATCCTTGTGTGTTATATGTGTATTTTTAAATCAAGTGCATTCCATATACTTATGTGCGTAATTATATATTATTGAAAAATATGTACTTTTCAAAGGAAAGTTTCTGTAAAAAGCAAAAGATGGCAATAGTGAAGCGCGTGAACTGATTGGTTGGAAATACGTGATTGCTGTTATCATGTGACTATGAAGTCACGTGAATTTAACTTATTAAAAAATAATCACTTCTAACTGAATTGTTAAAATCACATTCACATTCTTTTCATTTCGTAAGATGGCATTTGACATACGAAAGATTTCCAAATCAGAAATTGTAAAATATACTTATTCAGTTTCATGAATTTAATTTTTATGAGTTGCAATCATAACATCACAATTCGAAAGGTAAAATATTATTACTAAGGTGAATTACAGAATTTTTTCATTCTGTAATTAGAGATGAAATATTAATAACCCTCTCTACCAGAATGAGGGTTTATTGATAGATGATTTTTTTTTCTGTGACATTTTCTCTTTCGATACATGATGAATGAATATTTATACGAAACAGAACAACGATTATGTGTTTTTCGAGATAACGAAAATTCAAGAACGCTATATACTGTTTCGTTTCATTTCGGAGTTTAATTTTTTCCGTATTTCCTGGCTGCCATCATTTGAACTCTTTGACGACACCTATTTCTCCTATTAAACAATATATGAAAAAAGTACTTCCAGAATTAATTTTACATGTATATAGTTATTGACTTTTCGTAATGTTTAACATTACATTTTCGATACAATACGGTAGCTAAATCACCAATCTGCAAGCTCCATAGAACACCTTGCGACAGTGGCGTAACGGAGAACACTTAGACCACTCTGCAAAGTCAGGTTTTCGGCCCCCAAGTTGGATTTTACAAAGGGTAGGTACTTGGCGGCTGTCAGGCTTTGGGCTCCCCTCTAAGCCTGCAATGCGGAGTTTGCGGGGTTGTACGTTACGCCACTGCCTCGCGATAGATTAATAGCTTATTAAATAGACATCGAAGTGAAAAGCACGGACCTCGTAATTTTTAACCACGATTAAGTGGCGAGATCGATACTTGCTGATACCAATACTCCAAACTTCTAAACCACGTTAAAGTGAGAATTTTGAACCTCGACGGATTTTACGGACATGACGGGTCTTAAACGAACCCACGATTCAATAGAAATGACGTCATTAACGAGTTCGCGACCATGACCACTTGGTGGCTACAATCCACTTTATGTATTCGAATAATTATATACAGTCGACTCTCGATAATTCAATCCTTCGATTATACGAATCTTTCGATAATTCAAAGTATATGCTCAATCCCTAGAAAAACCCGTGATATTTCGAACTAAATCAATACATTTTGGTACACTCAGTATTTCGAAGTAAAATCTGTGGCTGGCCAGACTGCAACACGCGATAGTTCGAAGTTATCTTATAAAATTCAAGACAATTCGAACATTCACATCATGTACAGTCCTGTAGCAAACAGGTTGGAGCTTACAAGTTTAGCTTTGTGTTGTCTCTGAATGTAGCCCCTTTGATGAAATTCTGTTTGATACCCGTTCTTAGTGTTTTCTGGTTTCTCCAGCAAAAAGACACACTTTTATTGTTTTCATTCCTTTAAGTGGACAATAAACCAACCACACTTATTGTCAGCTGTCCATATCTTTCGTTTACACGTGGCCCACACACGTGTTCAGAAAGGATGGTCCGCTATTGTGAAGAAGAGATGCATAGGATTATGTATGCCTGTATTGAATGTATTCTTTTAATACAGGACCTTTAACTTCTGTATAATATTTATACTGCATAATAATGTGTCAGAAAAATTTTCTCTTCATGTATTTTGGGAGTTTTTTCAACCCTCTTGATAATTCGAAGTTTTTCGTTGGTTCCTCCAACTTCGAATTATCGAAAGTCGACTGTACGTTTAACTGTCATAAAAACAGTTATTTAATACATATTAATGAAAGAATTTTCTCTTTTGATTTATCATATTAGTATCGTTAAAAAACTGGATTAGGATGCCAAATGATTGAAGATCTCTATATAATACATGAAAAATAACTAAAATATCAATTTCTTTTAATACACAAATGCATCATTGCTAAAATTATTTACTCCTGTTTAATTTTAATGCTTTTATTAACCCTTTCGTATTAACGAGTGGTGATTTTGAGATAGGTTTTAATTGCAAAAACTTGCATAACCATAAGTTAGCAAATTTACATCACATGTGATAATAAACCGAGTTTAATCAATCTTAAAATTAAGTAAATTGTTGAATACTTTAGAAATAAAACTAGAATACATCAAGCAAATGCATTTGTAAGTACTCATTTTCATAGGATACTTTATGCGTCTCATTCAAATTCTACATCCCAAATTACCAAACCTGTCAATAACTGTTAAATTAATTTTCTCATCAAAAGGAATATTATGAAGAGTATCAATCATTCAATTTTCCTCTTCAAACGTTATGGAAAACTTTCTGGAAATGCTTAAGCATCAGAAATCTTAATTGACCTCAAGGGAAATTAAACATGGTATTCAGTTCACAAAAATACGCCCTGCGGAGCAATTAATTTACCTTATGGTAATAAGAAAAGAATTTATGACTTCTTAGTAAGAACTAGGTATTCAATTTTCGAATTAGCATACGTAATTAATAGTGTACTGGCGAAATTTACGATGAATCTGAAATTGTCTTAATTTTTTTAGGATAACAGACATAAAAAGAGTGTTCGAAAAGCATGGCTACACTTTTAAAAATGAATTAAAAATATAATAAATAATAGTTTAAAAAACTAAAAAAAACCTAAAAAGTTAATCCAACTAAAATGTAACTTAATCTTTTAGTCGCCAAATCTGGAAATGGGATCTGAAATTAGTCGCCGGATGCGGGATGGGATCTGAAATTGGGAAATCGTTGGTCCTGATGATCCTGATCAGGACAATGGAACAAAATTGTTGAATTATTGTATTGTTATCGGTCCTGAACAAGTGAGCAAAATTCCAAATTAATCTGACCTTTTAAAGTGGGTAAAAATCAAGTTCAAAGATTCCGCTACATACAAGTGAAGCTTATAAAATGGTGTTAATTAGTAAACAAAGATTTTCACTAATGGTTTTTTACGTTTCATAAGGAAATGATTAAAGTTTCTATTAAATGAAATGCAAAGTAGATAACGCAATGTTAACGTTTTGCAACAGTCTCGTTTCAAAATGGCTTTACCACAAGAACAAGCGCAAGTTATAAAAGGATTTATCGAATTTAAATCTGTAACATGTGTACAGTGTAATTGGGATACCACAATCCTGGAATTTTGAAGTGAGAAAAAAATATCCGGGCGAGAGATGGGGACGAAGAGGAGGTCACAAATATAGAACGTGGCCAGAAATCTCGTACAGACTTGATTTTTTGCTTGCGATATTAGTGCGCGCATTGAAATCGTGCAATAAAACATTGTAAAAAAATCAGTATTTTTTTATGGAATATAAAAAGGGGTAAATGAATATCTTTGATTGTTTATCTGTAATTAATATTTGAAAGTGTCGTCATACCTTTTGAACACCCGGTGTATTACATTTTACTAAAATATATTAATATCTTCAATTTTCATTAAAACAATTACTTGATTATTTCAATTGAAATAAAATTAAAAGTTAATGATTTCATTGCAATAACCATTCTCTGCAAAAAATAATTTATTTTAAAAAAAGTTTTCCATTATGCATTTTGTACTCTAAGTTAGATTTTTAAAAAATCCCAACCATTTTTAATTTTAGAAACGTATTTTCCGAACCAATTTCGTACTAACTAGAAATTATCCAAGCGAAAACATGTTCATGCTTCTGGTTAGATGGTTAAAAGGTTCCCCATTATAAGGAAGAAAATTCAAATTAAAAAACACAGATTTTTTTCACCTTTGTAGTAAAAAAAAAAAAAAACAAGAAAACCACTTCACTAAAGATGTTGCACAGAAAATAATGAAAAGAAAAGCATGCCTTGATCAATAATTGAAACAAAAAAATAAAGTTGGGAAGAAACTGGGAGATGAATTTTTTCCCCCTATTACGGTGATATTGAAGGCATATTCAAAGCCTCTTTTATAAAGAGGTAAAATATATATATTATTCTTAGCATAAAACAAAAAAAAATGGCCACTAATCAACAGAATAAAAACAATATTTAGTTTTACGTTACATTTCGGAGACGTGTCAAGTTGATTTATAAGAGGTTATTGTTTTTTTCCCCCTAAAACATCTTAAATAGATATAACAAGTCGTATATGAGGGAAAAGTGAAAAATATCACTAAGAGATTGCGTTGTGTAGTAAATAAAGTGAAAAAATTTTATTTTGCTATCTGTTAAGACTTTGATGACATTTTAATATCATACAGCTCCACCAAAAAGAAAGAAATCATCATAATTCTTTTTTCACACAATTCGTGCTGTTATTTCATTCTCTCCCTATATATATATATCTGGTTCAAATTTTCAATCGTTAATAAAATACTTTTTATTCATCCACTGAAGTTTAAATGCATTTTTTAAACTTGTAGGGGATCACACTCTAATGTTAATACAGTTTTTCCAAATATTAATTCAATAACATTTTTTTTTTTATTTTAAATTTATTCTGCGTTATTTCTGACGAAGTTGGATTTAGCACCAATAGATGGCGCCAGTAAGTTTTTCTAATGAATTTCTTCGTGGCTTCAAATATATTTTTTTAAACTTGTTGTTTATGTAGTTTTTTTCAAGTTTTTGTTGACCTAAGTAGGAATTGACTTCAAAAATTTTTTTATATTACTTGTTGAAATATTTTTTTACATACACCACCTTCTGACAAATATTTATGCTATTACTGAAAAACGCCCAATTTAAAAATTCATGACGGTCAAATGATAAATGTTATCATGAGTTTTCCATTGAATTCGAAACTGATATTAAACATATACCAGTTTTTTTTACTTGTAAAATCCAGATACAATTTCAAATTCGATAATTAAGTAAATATATCCAAGTATTAAAGTCCTTCAGAAAGTTTTTCAAAGTAATAAAAAGATATTATATGAGTATTTTTAATTCAAGTGCATTCTTTTACCTGTGGGCGTTGTTGTTGTCAACAAATATATGCTTTTTAAAAGAAAGTTCGTGTAGAAAGCAACAGTTATCAACAGTGAAGGCCAGGAACTGATTGACCAGAAACACATGACTGCGATGATCATGTAACTGTGACGTTATTTGAGTTCGATAATCACTAAATATTCTTCGGAATTTCTCATTGTAAAGGGTAATTAATATCAGTCAGTACAAAAATGAATATAAACCAATGGTAGTATTAAGTACAATAACAGAGAATATTGCATCTAAATTATAGAATTTTGAAAAAAATGAAACCGATCTGAAATGTAGTCGTTAGTGTGACGAAATGTAGAGAACGCGGAACAGTTAGAACGCAATGAATGTATTTGTTCGTTTATTTTATTATTTGTTTGGGAAATCCCTGTAGAGTACAGTACCACGTTATCGTAATTTCATCCGCTTAAAATGAAATGTAGACTGCAGACAGACGATTTTGGCAATGTGCTAAATTCAAGACTGTCACTGAAGTGGCATACGCAGAATACTTCTATGGAAGCTAAAAATTAGAAATTCTTGTGGTGTATATCGGTCGGGTTTGAACTCTCTCAAACTCCATCCTTATGTACACCACTGCGTCACACGATAAATATAATTGTTTTCAGTTGAATTCAAAACTGATACAATTTGGCTAGTAATTATAGTTGTACTTGTAAAATACAAATATAGTTTCAAATTCGATTTTTGGATAAAGATTTCCAAGTATTAAACGAAAAATTCTATGTGAAAAATATTTCAAAAATAAAAAATGTATATTATGTTTTATGGGTGCTTTGAAATCCAGGGTATTTTGTTTACCTGTGTACGTTATTTTTGTTAAATATTTTTTTATAATATATATATAAGGCCATATATATATATATATATATTACAAAAATATACAAAAAATAGTTATATACCTAAGATAACTATAGTCATAATAGAATAGATTTCGCCACAGAAATACTAGAGCAAACTCCTAGCCTTAGAAACCAGGAATGCAGTATATAAGGCTGCACAAAAAAATTTTCAAGGGGGAACTCCATGGTCGAAAGTTCCCCAACTCGTATCATACCTCAAGACAACACCTATTGATTCGTCCGATTTTGTTAACAAAAAACAGTAAGAAATAAATTATTGAATTAATGATTAGCATTAATTAATAAAATAAATTGTTAATTACAGGTACTTAATTAAATTTTACGTTATATATAAATAGGATTATCATCAATCGAAAAAAACTCAAGTGCTTTGGGGGGGGGGAGGTCTGGACCCCCTCCTTGTGTGCGCCAATGCATAAGGCAAAAGTTGGCAGTAGTGAGGCGCATGAACTGATTGGCTGGAAAAACATGATTTGAATGTATCATATGACTATGACGTCACATGCATTTAGCCCATTCGTTGTTGCTTTTGTTTACTTGTTAGTTCCACCAACTTTTAAATAAGTTCCCCAAACTATTTTAAATTTATTTTATTTTGTTATTTAACTTAACCGCGCGCCTCTGCACCTATTTCTGAAACCTTTATAGCTAGTCATACGCTGACAAATATTTAGCCAATAATACGTTGCTTTAATTTGTTTGAATAGTAGACAAAAAGAAATTTTTTCTTCATACATTTCTTACGTAACTGCATGAAACAGCACACAAAAATAGTCATAAGGTTCTAAGATTAAGTCATCTTAGAAAGATTTAACTAGAAAACTTTTAAAAAGTGAACATTTTAAATAAGTTAACAAAGGATTTTGTAGTATTTTAAACTGTTTCTCCTATAGATCTATTTTTACAATACATTTTTAAATAATGCTTGTGGCACTTAAAAAATATATAAAGTTTAAAACGCTAAAAATATGTTTAAAGCAAAAAACTGAAAATCAGTTTTGTAATCAAATTTTTTAAAGTAATCCCCACATATTTTTTTTAAAGCTTTTGGTTTTCTTTAAGCATTTTGGTTTGATAAATGCTAATTTTATCAAACCAAAAAAAAGCAGATACAATTTTAAAAAGTTATGGCCATAATACATGCAGTAGATATTGCAATAAAAAGATTTAACGATAAAGTGGAATTTTTTTAAATTCATTTATTATGTATTCTGAAATTCGTGGAATATTTCTTCCTAAATTAAACCAATATTAAACAATAAAAAAGTCTTTAATTTAATTTTCTTTCAATCTTCTTCCATTAACTTAAAAAATTAAATAAAAACTTTCAAGATACCTCTCGATGATTCAATATTTTAGAAAAATTGAAAGAAAAAAGTTTTTCTCTAAATAATAGATCCAAAGGTCGCGGTAAAGTGCATTGCATGCCTTAGAGATATTTATTGTTTTATGGAAATAATGTGATGCTTAAATGAAGATTAAATTCAAAGACACGAGGGACTGAGTAGACCAAAAAGTAATAGAACGTTAAGTAAAGCTAATACGAGGGTGACTCTGAAATTTTTGAGATACACGCAGACGAGAAGTTAAGAAAAAGAATTAACGATTTAATTTGAAAATACAAAGTATTTTGATACAGAAGATGACTTTTAACTGACTTACTTCAAGTTGTTTAGCGTAAAATAAATTTTAGAAGAGAAAATAGAGTTAACGCGAGAACATTATGATTTTAAAGCTGGATTAAATCAAGAGAAATGCTTTCAACGGCTGCAATTAGCATTTGGTGATGAATCTCCATGTCGTGCTAATGTATTCAGATGGTTTAAAGAATTTTGCAGTGATCGAAATTCTCTTCAGGATGAAGAATACACAGGAAGGCCACGGTCGGCAGTAATCCCGGGTAAAGTGCCTATCATACGAAAATTTTTAATTGATGATAATCGCTGTTCCTACCAAATGATACAGAAGGAACTTAGCATTGGATCTGCAGCCATACACAAAACTATTCATGAAGAATTACGTATGAAAAAAGTCATTTGCCGTTGGGTTCCCCATAATCTGAGCACCAAAAAGAGGAGAGAGTGTCAGAATCACTAAAGAAACCCTTAAATTGCTAGATGATAATGGCCACCGCATCATTTCTAAAATTGTAATGGGTGATGAAACGTATATACCGTTTTTTGACGTACAAACCCATCAAGAAACTCTCCAACTACCTTAATCCGCCCCTGGTCATGAGTGAGGACTACCAAAATTACCGAGGTAATCCGTGAAATAGAAGGGGAAAAAAGCCCTCAGTGGACCTTCCATTTATTTTTAAAAGTCAAGTATGTAATACTTCATCATAAAATTGAAACAAAACTGAAGATTAGTATGAATTGCATAAACACAAATTGTCTCTTTTTAAAATATACAGGATAAAAATTCATTCAAAATTTGAAAAAACAGGAGTCGAAGAGTTTTTAAAAAATATTTTGTTTTGTAAAAAAGGGTACGCATAGTTTTGGTCAACGGTAACTGGAGTATTTTTTTCGATGACGGGACGAATTCCAGTAATTAAATATTAATTTTTTACTCCTAATATAACAAATTCTGCTTACTAAATAGAAAAAAATGCTGAAACATTTTTGTATAATTAATAGTTAATACATAAATAAGCAGAGATGTAGAGGAAGTTGCTGGCTGAGGTCCAGATGGCAGATAGGACTGGCCACCCTGCAAAATATTTTTAGAATAAACATTGTAATGCTAAATTTCATACGATTTTACATGCTATTTGTCACCAAGCAGTCGAACTTCCATTTGGGAAGGGGAGGTGTCAGATAAAGAAGGAAAAAATGTAATATCAATTTTAGATAATCTGATTTTATCAATATGCAAGGATTCGATTTTGATTTCACAAGGTTTTAACTGTCTGAAAGTGCAATAGCAATGACTAAATTTTGCATTCAAGTAACAATTCATAACTAATTTGGATATAAGAAAAAAATACAATATTGTCCCCCTTTTTTAAAAAAAAATCGAACACATTTTATTGCATGATTTTTTATTTAAAATACCTCTTTTTCTTTTAAATAATACACATAACTGTTACTCCTCTTTGAGTTTCACTAACCTTAAAAGTTGGAATTTCAACAAAAAAAAGAGGTGGGAGCAATTTATTTAGGCCTAAAGGAGTATGCAGGTAAATTTTTTGATTGTTTCATGTACCATTTTGATTCTGTGGGTGATAGAACACTCAACTTTATTCAATGTTGTACATGTGCTTTTCATGTAAAATATTAAAAATAATATGGAATAAATAGTTTATAGAGCATTGCTCTTTCAAACCTTTTTATCGCTGTGGACCGGTAAATATTTCATAATTTTACCGCAGCCCGCTGAAGGGGAAGGAGCGTTGATGTTTATATTTCAGATTTTGATTTAACTATTTTAATTTAATTGTATCTAAATATACCTTCGAATAAAATACAATTACACCGAAAAAAATGAATATAAAGTGATTTAACATGGAAAGTCGCACAAACCCAAGGATCATGCACTACAGTAAATAAAATGGAAATAACTTAATGTTCCATGGTCAGCCCGGTACCATTTGATTCACAGACCAGTACCGGTTAGCGGCCAGAGGGTTGAGGATCACTTGTAGAGAATAGCCAACAAAATATCGTAGAAATTTTTCCTCAAGCTAATTTTTAAGTTTTAAAAAATTATATGTGCAAAATTTGTTGCAAATCCAGCCCTAAGAGGAGTTTTAAGTTATTGCAAGAGAATTTCTTTTTTAATTGAACTATATTTTGCTGGCAGTCGGCTGTGTGGCGTAGTTGGTTTGTCACTGGCTCTATATGCCTAAGATTGCGGGTTCGACCCTGGCAAAAGTCAGTGGATTTTCATGATGCAGAAATCGACAGCGTCCATGTTGCATGATTATGGACATATTAAAGATCCCTGCTGTTTGACTTGGTGCTCTCAGCAAATGCTGTGGTAAAAAATATGAAACTGTACCATTTCGCATCAGCAGAGCTCAGGTGCCTCCCTCTAGGGAGGTAACCGGGCATCAAAATTAAATTGCGGCAATTGGTATTTCACCAATATGGTGCCGCACAACAAAGTGATACCAGTTGTCGAGAAATGTACAAGGTCTACAAAGGTAAATACCAATCCGCAGCCCCATTTGGAAAAAAAAATATTTTGCAGCCATCTATGATTACACAGGGCAGTTCATTGTAAATGTACTTTAATTCATTTATTGTAGAATGTAATGGTTTGAGAAGCTAAAAATGAATTTAGGTGTCCCATGCAGTGGAACACTGAAACACAAAGGATTAAAACAGCAGGAACAAAGAGATTTACAAATATTTATTTGTTATTAATTAACCTGTAAGAAAGAAAAATCCAAAGAACTAAAAATTACAATTGTTGCAACAACTTAAAAATTTGCAATAAATCTTGAGATGAAATATATATATATAATTTATCCTTAAGATTGTCATAATCTATAAATCTTAATAAAATTAAAAGATGAAGTACAAAAGCTAAAATAAAATCATAGTAAATACAGATAAGTGTAGTTAGTATGAAACATAAAAATTCAAGAATTTTAATTTTCTATCATTTAAAATAAGACTTACTTATTTTTACTCTTTCCTGAGAAATATCTTTCTCCAGTACTGAACATGTAAAAACCAAATGTATCAATAAAAATTAAGCAAATTTCTCATAATAAATACTAATTTAAATTCCTTTATTTTTAGAATTATATTCAGTAAGTTATATTTCTGCCATATACAATGCATGATTTTCTAAATTTCGAAAAGTTCTCATTTTTTTAACCCTATGAGATATTATTTTTTTTTAATTAAAAGAGCAAATGTTGAAAAAAATATTTCAAAAACATGCAATTGCCATGTTTCCTAAGTAATGGATTTAAACTTCATAATAGCAATCTAAGCGACAATAAAAAAATAAAAGGTTAAAATATAGAATTATTACAGAACTCTTTTTTTTAAATAAAAACTTGATCAGTTTTTTATGATTTGCAGCTGTACATGAGAAAATGGAATATCAAAACTGAAATTAATCAAAAAATGTTTTTAATAGTACTGGATTAATATTGAGCTCATTTTAGGAAGCTTTAAGATTGCAATTAGTGCCCTGTATGTCCTTTTGTTTTAAATCTTTATGTGTAAATTATTAAACAGAATAGTTAAAATGATTTTTTTCTTAAAACATTATCAATTTTTTCTTTTCATTTTTACATTTTTCATAAAAAGTTTATTCCTACTTCAATTTTTCTTTTATTGATTTCAATTTTTTTTTATCTTACAAGTGAAATGAACTTAGCTTATAGTTATAAAATTATAAATATGGTACATTTCCATTCCACCAGCACAAATCTTGCCAAGCAGACTTTATTGGAGACAACATACAGCATACACATAAAAGAATGTTAATAAATGCTAGTTCAAATAATTATTTTACTTTGAAGGCATAAACACTTTAATATTGTGTAAAATTTTTTATAATGGGTCTTTTGCTTGAAATATGTTGGTAAAAGGTTAGCAGTGAGAATATTCCATTTGGTGTTAGTTGTATCATTTTTGACAACTTCATCTTCTGTGCAGGCGAAATGAAAAATAACTATTAATATTAATGATTGTTTCATAATAAATTATGAAATTAAACTAGTAACTTCAAATGCTTGTAATTGTACTACAGATCAGGGAAAAAAATAGGAAAACATACTGGAACAGAAAAAAAAAGTTTCAAAGATATCCTAATTAGTTTCAATTAAATGTAGAGATTTACCTTTTAAACACCTTTTCCCCAAAAAAAGAATTCAAAAATTTATTAAGACTAAAATTCTATTTCCAATTTTATTTTGATTAAAAAAACTGTGAACTACTATTTTTTTCAAAATCTATATTTTATCATAAAAATTAAATAGAAAAATATTCCTCCTTTTTGCTTTTTTATTCTTAAATAATATAAATACCCTTTTATAACATATAATATTAATACAAAAACTCAAACTTAAAAAAAAACCATAGAGATATATTTTACATACAATGCTTTTAATAAAAACATTCGAGAATTTTTCTTCTTAGAACATTTTAAGCAATTATCAATCTCCAAACACACTTCCATTTACAATAATGCTGCATGGTTAATATTCATAATAAATACCAAGACAGAAAGGCTTACACACATTTATGCAATTGTATTTATTAGTATATATTTTAAACAGTTAAGAACAGATTTTAGTATACATTAAATAAATTTCTTATACATTTCTTTCAATATATATATAAAATATGCATTTTCATTATTTGTACACACATATTTTCAGGGAATCACAAGGTAAATGTTTTATTTTTATCTTTGTACTACATATTCTTTTAAATCAAACAGTTCAAAAAAAATTTCCTAATTTGCTAATTGTGTATATATATCATAAAATTGGGATCATAAAATTTTTGGAACTTATGAAAAGTTCTACTACGAAGGCTGCTTTGTAAATTAAATTGTTCAAAGGATTTTATATATAACAATCATAAATTAAAAAAACTTGAGGGGATATACTTTTCTCCCTCTATTTGGAGCACAATTACTAATAAAAGAAAATTAGTAATATATAATAGTGAAAGGGCATATTAAAAGAAATACTAATAATATAAATAAAAACATCATTTAAAACAGTCAATTCTGAAATATAGATTATAATCAAAAAACAATTGACAAAATGTATGTTTCAGCTGAAGTACAATTTCTTAAAAATAGCAGTAAAAAATAAATTTTAACCATGCATTAATAGCTCAAATTAAAATTATCAACAAAATAAAAATACATTGCTTCATAAACTTATGCCGATACATGGCATGTAAAGTTTCATTTCATTTGAAAAGATTGTTATTTAGATTTTTTTTTTACTTTACACAATCAAAATATCCTTTAGTGTATAATTGCTTAAATAATGCAACACAAATGTTGGAATCATCAAGATTACTAATATCAACGTCTTATTGTACAAAATTCATTTCTCTTCAATTAAAATAAACAGAACATGCTCTCAAACATTCAATTTTTTCAAATCTGCCAATCTTTTGAAAATTGTTTATGAAAATCACTTAGAAATCAATGCTTTAATGAGCATAATTGCAATAAACAAATATAAAAAAATACAAAAAATGAGAAAATTTTTTTCAGATAATTTTTTTAATTTACGCCAATACACAATTTACATATGATAAAAATTCCCTGCACTAAAATAATAAAATGATATGAATAGGAACAAGTTTAGGACCTCTCCTCAGCAAAACCCCAACTGACCTTATAAATTATAAGGAACAAAGTAGAAATGCCCATATGAGAGAATTAGTAGTACAATAAACACCACATAAAATATTGTTTGATATGTGTGCAAGATCAATATATAACATATGTCATACGATTGATCAAATGATTTGTTAAGTGATCTGTGTAAACTTTCTGTATTTGCTAATCTAAAAAACTTTCTTGTGCAGTTTGAAATCAATGTAATATTCAAAAAGTAAGAAGGTTTGTGTGATAACCAAGCTAATTGATATAAAGTATAAATAATGTATATTCCAAAATAATTATATGAAAATTATGGCATAAAAATTAAATTAATCGACAATATTTGCAAAAAAACACACATGCACATATACACAAAGCAATAAATCACTATTCTCAAAATTCAAAAAATGTACACAGATCACTTTTCAAATACCATCAAAATTTCAACACATCTGACAATAAGTTAATATAAACTCTTTCATTGCACTAAAGCATAGAAGGGGGGGAAAAAAGAAATAGAAATAAGTTACTGTCACTAATCTTCCTTTTACAAAAAGATAAGTATTTTTTATAACAGTGTTATTTCTATTTTTAATCATGATTGCCTTGTATACAGTACATTGTAATTAACATTTTTCTCATGTTTGCTGAAGTTTCTTACCTTCTTAAATTCACTTCCAAGCAATATAGGAAATTATCATATCTGCTTTTCTTCATCTCTTATAGTAGAGTTAAAACTCCATCAAACTAGAAAGGAAATTAATTTGTAAAATATAGTTCCTTCCACTAAATATTTTTTTAAATATAGTATAAAAAAACCTATTATATGATTTTGAATTTTTAAAAAAAAAGGTTTGGTTTATTTGTACTAAATTTTTAAAAAATATGACAGTACAAGTTAATTTTATCCAAAGTATTATATTTGGGTTGGAAATTTAATAGTGGCAACAAATTTGTACATCCACAATTCTTGTTAATTTGAAACATAATCTATTTTAAAATAAATGGATTCATCATTCCAACACATGTACTTTGGGTACAAATATTGTGATAAAATTAGATGATTATTGACTGAAACTAGAAATTGTATAAATAAAAAGTTCTTAAAACAGGTTTACAGTAACAGGTAACACATTACCATGAATTCTTTTAAATAACTAGTAATAAATTATATCAAAGTGGCAAAACTTTCTTCATAATTTTCTCATTATTATGAAGGACAATATTTGGTTGCACACAATGCAATATTTGGTTGATTTATTTTTAGAAGGCCAGGCAGATGCTTTCACACACACACACACACACAAACATCATATTCCCTAGATTTACTCTTAAAACTTATCTAGTTTCTAAAATGAAGAGTCACTTTGTACCATTCATTCTTTAAGAAATAAATTTCAAAAAGCATATGAAGTTATGTTATAGAGCAGGAGTCGGCAACCTATGGCACATGTGCCACACAGTACAATTGGTGGTGGCATTCTGCACTACTCCAAAAATTTGTCAATTTTTGAGAGGATGAAAGTTGATTAATTTGCAATCGACCTTATATGACAAACTCTTCAGAATTATGGATATTTACGAAGAATTATGAAAAAATCTTAAAGATAACTCTAAAGATAAATTTACAGCTATTTTGTAAATTATTGAATATCATTGCTGAAGAGATTAAATTGTTTAAAAAAAGATGCACAATTAATTTTTTTAAATTTTGTTGAAAAAATAGTTGAACTTTTATGTTGTTTATGATGTAAACTTCATATATAATAAAACTGTGAATATCTAGATTATTGACTTCTACTCTCTAATTCTGCATGCATTATCACAGGAATCAAATTGTTTCAAAAAATGTCATACTGTCTGGCACGCTGAATCATACTGGTACATTGGTTTGGCACACCACAGCTAATAGGTTGCCGACCCCTGTTATAGAGAAACTAGATTACTACTTTGTAGGCAATAAATTGTACATTAGGGTGGGTGGTGGCTATAGGAAGGTAAAAAACCTTATTAATCAGAACCTACCAATGGGGAAAAGATATTCTATAATATGGAGATCAAATGAAAAATAATTTTAAAAATTAATTTCTAAATTTTTTTACATTATTTTAGTACTACCACAAAGCGGTTGAACTTTCAAAGAAATGGAAACAGACATAATTTGGGTTAGAAGGTTTTAGACTAAAAAAAAATGTTTTTCTACAATATAAATAACCAAAAGGGATGATTATTGATTACTGAGGTAGTGAATAGTACAGCATACATTACAACATTTCATAGCCCCCACTTTCTCTTCTCACACCATTGAATAAGTCTTATCCTTGCTTTTTTCTGTTTTTTGCTTTATTGCACACTGTAATTTCAACAGTAGGTTTATAGAAACTTTAATATTTAAAAAACTGTTAAACGTACATGTTTTTTTTTTGTTAAATATTTAGCAAGTGTCCTCTCATCGCAATAAATGTTCAAAAATACTAAAATGCCTAAACTTCATTTCCTTGTGGCAGTACTTAATATAAAAATTAATTTTTAATTTTATCTATATACCAGAAAACATTTTCATACAGAAAAGTTTTAAAATTAAAAAAAAAATATTCGATCCACCCCATTGTAAGTAACAAATAATAGCAAAAAATCTACAGAAGTATCACTTTAAAATCAATTGAAATTAGTAGTATCAGTATTGAATTTCCAACCCTTGTAAGTCAAAATTCTCTTAAATCATTCTAACTGAGAACATACACAATAGGATGACTGGATGATATAAATAAATAAATAAATACATCACAGGTAAGTATACTTGCTAAGCATTTGCCTTTAAAAATCTATACTATTTTGCATTGCCAACATCAATCTGAAAAATAATTGCAGGATTATAAAGCTTACCAAACAAGTAAACAATTTAATACACTTATTTATTTTATATATAAACAAGTGCTTATTTACAAGTACATTGCTTATTAAAAAAAATTCAAATACATATTAAAAATAAGACAAACACTGTTTTAAAGTAATACTGGCATGATATTCAACAATTTTATGCATTAATCAATAAAAACACTCAAGAAAATTTGGCAAAACAAAAAATATTGGAAAATTCTCATACATATAGATGTGCAAGATATATTTTTCGTTAATTAAAGGATTTCAAAGCAAAAATTCTTTAGCAAAACTAATATAGAACACTATGAGAATCTAACATGAGGTATGTTAACAATATAATGAATCATAGCACAAAACTGAATTTTCATTGATGTTTTTTAAAAATAATAGTTCTTAATAAACAGCTTTGAAATTTAAAAAATGTCCTCATTTAGTTCATAACAACAAAGGAAACAGTTGGAAAAAGGGAATATGTAGTTACTTAAATGATACATTCCTTTCACTGTTTCTTCTCCCTTTAGAATTTATCAAACATTTCTCAGACAATATAATGACATACATAGTACCATGAATATGCAACTAAAAATTAACTAACCTTTTACAATACTACAAAAAAAATTTGTTTTTTTTTTAAAGCTTAACATACATCAATAATATCATACAACAGTCACTTAGACCACAATGTAGTTCTGATATGCTACATGTCAATTTCACTGAATTAATCAGAATAGTACTAATTTATCAATTGTTTGTTTTTAATATTGCCATCAGTTCTAATTTAAAATGCATAATATATATATATATATAAAAAAGCAACAAAAAAAAGTTTAACTACATAATTTGAAATAAAGAGCTATGCAAATATTCCTTTAAAAAATAAAAAGGAATCCTTTAAAATTTTCATTAAAAGAAAATAATGCTAAACAAATTAGTTTTTTTTTGGCTATTATTTTATTATTTGATACTTCACTGAACTTTAGTAATCCTCTCTGTTATATTTGCTCTGCAATTTTACTAAATGCATTACCATTAACATCAATTTTTGTTCTCTCATTTAAAATCAGCCCACAAGTATTTTGGACATTAAAAATTTTCTACACTTTTAAAATACATTCATTATTTGAAACATATTTAATAATGACATTTTTAAA
Organism: Trichonephila clavata; assembly: GCA_019973975.1. Taxonomy (NCBI): domain Eukaryota; kingdom Metazoa; phylum Arthropoda; class Arachnida; order Araneae; family Nephilidae; genus Trichonephila; species Trichonephila clavata. The sequence continues at coordinate 115,570 of BMAO01012357.1, forward strand.
AAATATAATTTTAATCTATTGATAGATATCTTAATTTATACCTAAATAAAAATCTAAATTGTTACTATCAAGTGATTAAGATTTTCAATAATTAAGTTACTATTTTTTTCACTGGGCAGTTTTGTTTCAACTTTTTTTATCTGCATTACATGACTTCTTTATAGGGCTTTGCAACTGATATTTCGTAGTTTATAAAAACTCAATAAAAAGGGTAAAGAGAGTAATACAAACTGTGTTCTTTTCCACAATAGGTTTTTAGATTAGAGACAAATCGAGAGAATTTCTCAATAATTCAATTTATTTTGCTGCTGTTTTTTATAAAAACATGAATATTTTTAAGACAATAATACTGTTGCAAATTAAATAATACACTTTTTTTAACATCCTTTTATAAGCTTCACTTGTATGTAAGGGAATCTTTGAACTCAATTTTTACCCACTTTAAAAGGTCAGATTAATTCGAAATTTTGCTCACTTGTCCAGGACTGATGACAATACAATAATTTTGTTCCATTGTCCTGATTAGGATCATCATGATTAACGATTTTCCATTTTCAGATCCCATCCTGCATCTGGCGACTAATTTCAGATCACATTTCTAGATTTGGCGACTAAAAGATTAAGTTTCAACTTAGTTCAATTAACTATAAAAGGGTGTTTTTAGTTGTTTTAAACTATAATTTTTTTAACTTTCAGAGTAGATAAAAAAAATTTTTCAATATGCAAATAATGTGATATATAAACATTTAAAAAAAAGATTTCAATAATTTTGTAGTGAATGTGTGATTTATTAATGAAATACCTCTCTTTCAAATACTTCCATAGTAATGCAAAATGAAGCAAGAAATGATAAACAAAAATTGTCTTCCAAAACTCTTATTTACTGATAAGGTAATTGCAAAATTCTAAACAGAAAAATTTTCAAATTGCTATGAGAAGTGCGATTTTTAATTGCATGTTTTATGCTTAATCTTGAGTAACATTTAGTGTGATACTTATTAATTGTTTTTCTTTGTTTTAGGATATTTTGTTAAATCCTTTTGGATCAACTAAATATAACTTTTCCTCTGTAATAGTTTTATTTTTTTCTACATTGTGATTTCGCTTTTATATATTTTTTAAAACTATTACATAGATGACCCTCATAGAAATTAATATATTTTAACAACATAAACTTAACAAAAATAAATCTTGGAAAGTTTTTTTAAGTTGCATATATTGAACAAAAAATTACCAGGAAGGAATCAAAATACATCAATTTGATCCTGAAATTGTCAGATACAGCCAAGATGGAAATTTACTCTATTTGTTACAAAAAAAAAAGATTATTTACTGGTAGATTTTCATAATTACAATCATTTGAAAATTCCCAACTAAACAATAGATAAGAGCACAAATAAATAACATTATTGTAACATCACAGGAAGTCAAATAGAAAATGTATCTGTGGAGAATACATGGTGAAATTGTAGAATCGGCCACTGGTCCGCCAAATTATGAAAAATCGCTAATTTGGTGCATTTTTGCATGTTGTGTTTTGGAGTAGCAACACTACTACAACACAATCCGACTTCTCCCTCACTGATTCAAAAAGCAAAAGGGTTACCAGATTTGGCGCTTTTATTGATTTGGCGAGAAAACACTTGGCAGGATAAGTGGCCGATTTGACAATTCAACTGAATACACATATATAATCAATTATCCTTTCAACTTTTCTATCAAATAAAAAAAAAACATGGGGTACCCAATTTGGAAGATAAGAGGGTCTCTGACCGCTGAACTTTTACAATATATTTTAATTAAAAAAACTATTTAAATTAGATAAAAACATAACTAGAACATTATTTTAACTATGTAAATATATAGATTTCAAACAAAAATAAATTTCTTTCAGGTAAATATAAAAACAGACAAACAATTATAAATATTATGAATAAGTTTTAGGATTTTTGGTACTTTTCCTTTTTGCCAGTACAGGCAATAAAGTTGCCAAAAATGAAACAATTGATGCCGAACGGAATACTCCCCCAGATAACCTTTTACCACCACATTTTCAAACCCAGTAGCGGTCTTTTCTTATCAGTAACTTTTTTATAGAACATCAATAATGGATTGAGAACTAACATTGTTTTAAAGTGCATAGTGTGTTTTGTCTCAAATAAAGCCTGATTAGTAAAATTAGCGCCAGCAAAACGAAAAAGTACCGGATTTTTTGTACCACATAAATTTTAATAATATAGTTATCTATATGTTGTTTTTCTGAACACAACCTTAGACTTCCACTGAAGACTACCTTAACAAAATATAGATTTTGAAACTTTTCAATTTAAAAATTGTATGTACATATATATATGAGTGTTTGTATATATACATATTTAATTATATATATTTGTAAATACACAATAATTTTTGACCATTTTTATCTATCAAAAGTTAGATCTAAATGTTTCAAAAACAATATTCCTGCATATTATCCTAAAGGTCAAACCCTGAAATAATAGTTAAATAGTAAAAATACTATGACTATCGTAATTTTCTTCAAAGGAAAGTCACTAAAAGATTTATCAACACATGATGAGTTTAGCACATTCAAAATATAAATACATATAATCAAGTAATATAAAAAAATACACTCTCCAGAAGCTGAGTTAACAAAAAATAATACTTTTATACATACAAGTGTCACATACACCTATTTTGCATACATTATACCTGTTCAACAAAGGAATGTTAATACTAGCATTCTAAGTGTTAATTTTATTTCCTTCAATTTAAATGAACATATGTTTCGTGATCACATGATAGAAACTTTAATTTTTACAGCTTTTTAATTACAAACATCCCCCCCCCCCTTCAGGTTTAGAATTTTATAATAGTGAAGAATATTTCTTATTTTTAAGTATAAAAGCATTAAAAAAATTTTCAAGAATCTAAGATAAACTGTGTTTTATTGTATGTAAATTAAATGCATTTATATTATTTTAAACATTTTACTTTGTTGTTAGTTATGCATTTTACACATTTAGTCTTCACAAAATTGAGGAAAAGAATATTTAGGAGTTTAATTTTTTACAGAGAAAGTTATTATTAATAATCTAACCATCTGTGCCAATCTTATTAAAATATGCAACATGATCTAATATGGCTTAAAATCAAAGAAATTTTTCAGGTATGACACTTTTTTCGGTACATATGTATCAACATCACCACAGACAAATTTGTACCAAGCAAATTGCATCACTTTCAACCAAAATTTGTCATTGCTTTTTCTTTCAAATAAAACATATAAGAATCTGTTCCTGTTACTCTCTTTTGCTGTTATATCATGGTGCAAATCTGGCAGCAGCAACTTTCTAACGTATCTTTTTTTTTTCTATAGGTCATTAAACTGTTATAGATTATTAAATCAAATTTGTATTTAAATAAATTAAGCAGATAAGAAAAGAAAAAAAAATATTTTCAGATTTTTTCTCCCAAATGAAAGTTAAAACCATTTAAGTAAATATATTGGTCCAAAATACCCCCAAAGGCGGCAAAATAAAATATAAGCTCCATACTTATTATCTTTGGTTATATTTATCTGCATCATATTATTGTTTACTTCTGAAAGCTTTGTACATAGACAGGTGATTTTACCAATAAATTATAATGTCAATGGCATTCAGTCCAATGATATAACATCTGGAGAAGCAGTGTTTTCTTTTTTTTCAAAGTCTTTTTGTTTCTGTGTTTCAACATCAGGGATCTGGAATAAAGACATAAAGTCAAAATTATTACACGATGGAATACTTTGATTTCCATTTACTGACCCCAACTGATCTGGTAGTGGATTAGAAGCAGATGAGTAATAGGTTCCATCATTAAGAAAAGGCAAGTGAAGAAAAGAAGTAGAATTTAATCCTGGACTCGATGATGATGTAGATGGCATAGATGTATCAGTGTGAGTTGACATTAGATCTGGAAGAAGACTTACAGGTTCAGAAGTTTCATTTTGAATCTCTGAAGGCATATGAAGTGAATTAGGAAAAGGACTGGAAGATTGTGTCAATGGTAAGGGATATGATTCTGAATTTCCTTGCGAAGTTGGGAAAAGTAATTTTGGAGATAATGGAAGAGGTGGTGACTCAGGAGACTCAGTAGTTTTAATTGCTTGATGATCTAAATTATATGACCATACCTCTTCAGAATCACTGTCACAAATGTCAACAACTTCTACTGGATCAGAGCTCTTTTTTGGACGTTTCTCAACAGTTTTCTTAGTTTCCTTAGGTCCTTTGACAGGAGTAATAGGTGTCCAAGAACCATCTTCATTGAACTGTACTTCTGTACAGTCAGGTGGAACCTTTGATGCAATTTCTACAAACAATCCATCAATAGCCAATGTCCTATATAAGGCAGGTTTATCACAAACTGGGCAGATCCATTTTGGTTTCTTTTCATTCATTTGAATATATAAGGATGCATCGAAACACTGAAGATGAGTACAAGTAACAGCACGACATGGTAATTCCATCCTTATTTTTCCAAGAGGACAAATTAATGATCCTCGCAAACTAGTAGTAGCTATTTCAGCATCTTGGCCCTGTTGCAATTTTTCTTTAATCATTGCAGTTGTATACTCTGGATTTCTAACACCACTGTTTTTTAAACGTATTAAGAGAGCTTGAGAGGATAATTGACGAACAATATATATAGCTGCTACATATGCCCGACCATATGTTGATGCCCAAGAAATAGTAACAGCATTTGTAACAGTAGGTGAAAGTTTTGTGAATGGTGTTATATTAACTGGTTTGCTGGGACGCCTAGGTTCAACCCCAGGTCTATTATTAGGTATAGGATTAGGTAAGGTTACTATTTTAGCATTTACTTTGACACATACACTAGGAGGAAAATTATCCTCCTGTTCAGAATTTGAATCCGACGTACAAAACCTGAGCATTATTTGGCACTCATAGTGACCATTAACATTTCTAGACAAAGATACATCCTGAGCTTGTTGAGCTGTTAGAGTAAAGTATAATGTTGATTCTTGATACCGATCAGTTGAGTCTGCTACTAATTTTGATGGATGCACAAGAACATACAAAATATCATAAAATGGTAAGTCCTTAAATTTGACATCAGCATATATATTATACTGCGGCAATACATTAGTAGTAGGAAGAGGTGGTAAGTACGGTTTTCCCGACGTTGGAAAACTGGAACTAGGGCCTTGATGCATTGGCGTAGGTCTAACATTTGGATTGCATCGAGCACCATAATTATTATTCATGTGAACATCATACGGATTCATTGGAGTTTCATTTAATGTTCTTTCTGGCATTTCATAACTACTCGACCGCACAGTTTGATTATATCGACGATTGTGCAGCTCTCGAATTTTCATATCAACAGCAGAAGATTTCATTTTCAGTAGATCTACCGCACGAGTCTGAAGTTCATGTTTTTTACCCGTTTTATTGCGGCCAGCAAAACCTAGCAGCACTTGCAAATCGCTTACTCTGAAGTTCAATATCATATTCCGTAATTCAGAATCTGCCATTTTTGACGATATCTACAATATGAATCTAGAACGCTTCTCTGTTAAGATAAGGCATTTGATCAATTACTGTATTTGTTGTATAAATTTCGTTGACATTTTTAGTTTTCTATTTTTCATTTGATGACATAAACATCAAATGAATATCACATTCCAGCAATATTTAGTGTCAACAATCCGACAACCAAAATAGTAAACAATCCCCCGGATATGAGTTGTTTGATGCTTATGAGAGACGAATGCTGATTGGATAGGTTCCGGCAATGCCAGAAATCGTACTCACGAAAAATTTTTTGAAAGGAAAATAATATTTTTTGAATTTATTATTCATCTATAAAATTTTAAATGTATCCAAAAATATTTCTGGAATACAAAAATAAAATTTTATTTATCCTTAAAAGTTGTCAGTTTGTTCATCAGAACTTCTAAAAATGAAACAAATTACTATTATAATTTCTGAAAGATTGAAGAACAAGATACTGATAACTAAAGATTTTTACATTTTTTTATTGTTTTAACAGTGGAGAAATTTTATTTGAAGACTATTTCATGTTTGATTCTAAGATATTTATAACAGTTGCTAAACTAGGCCTAACTGTAGCCGTATTCAGTCAGTCAATTGTAAACAAACATAAGTTGATGGTGCTCAGATTGAGAAATGAATTCAGATTCAGAAATGAATATTTTTTCAGTATTCAGTAGTGAAGTACTTTGTTATTTTTTTTAAACTAACCCTTAAAAGGATGTTTTTAAAGGGAAAAGAAGCTTTTTTTACTCTACGTCACCCTGTTGGGGAAGCAGTGTGTCAGAGGTTGGTCGCTTGGTATTATCTATCAAATGTATACTACTTTTTAATGACATTTTATATTCAATGATCGGTTATTAATTCATATAACTAATACACACATACAGTTTCTTTTAGAGAATTGTATATGATGGTCTTTGGTATATTTTTACCAGTTTTTTTTATTTGGAAATAGTAAATATCTGATTGAATCATTAAATATATAGTACTATATCTGATAAAAATTAATTTATACTTTATTATTATGAGTAAGAAACAAGTAGAATTTTTAGTTGATATATTGTTTATTTTTTGTGCAATGCTTAGTATTACCTGTCAATTGTAGATAGTTTTTATGCTTTACATATCTTTTTTTTAAAAAATGCATTTGTGAAACTAAAAGTAATTATCTCAGGTGAAGGAAATTTATGAATTGTCATGTTTTAGGATGTATTAAATTGATATTATATATGTTATTTATTAAAATCTTTGTAAAAGTGCAAAATAGGAGACCCCTTGGATTTGTTGATGTTTATCTCGATGCCAGGAGAAATTCGGCTCTTCATTACTTTGTTTTTGCTTCATTTCTTGGAACAAAATTAATATATATAGGTAGTTTAGTGACTGATTCTAGTCACAAAAAAATTAGCTTCGTTAAGAGGCCTTTTATTTTACATTTTAACTTATTCCACACTTTTAATGTATTAATTGTTTCACTAGTTTATGTATTCACATTTTGTGTGTATATGAAAAAATTGCTTCCTTACATGTTATCGTAACAATGCCATTGTTCAAGATAACTCGCCAAGTTGGCAACCCCCATTTTGCATATGTCATATGCACTGAATTCTCGACCATGTGCTTTGTTTCATATAATGTCACCAAAATGATTGCGATAATAAGCAAGTACCGAAAAATGCAACTATATACATATTATGTAAAAAATAAACAACATGGGGTGTAGCACAGCACCCCGATATCAAATTAGCACCTTACAAACCTCTATTTTGTGAACTTTTTACTATTTTTTCATAAAATAACCTCCAAATAACAAAGTGGATTTTCTATTTAATGAACTTTTTCTCTTGTTATTTGATTTATTTTTTCTCCCCTTTTTTAAAATATTTCTTAACATTTCAAATTATTCTCTCTTTTAACACATTATTGGGTGATCAATGAATTTGAACTGGTTTTACCAGGTGCCAAACTCACTTAGCGCAATAATTACCAAAATTTAAAAAAAAACTCAAACTAAATAAACAGATTTTAGGATGCATGTGGTAGTGTATGCTTAAAATTACTGGCTGTAAACTAATGTATTTTTAAAATTACTTGTAGGCTTAAAATTAGAAAATATCATTAAAAGATTCATCAACTTTAATATAAAATTATTCTTTAAAGCTAAAAATACAGTATATCCCTGGACAATGTTTTTTTTTTCTTCTTGTTTCCTTGCAGCTTTCTTTTCAATGGGTAAGATATATAAAATAAATAGAAGTTAATTTGCAAACAAATGTGGAAGTAATTACTTTATTTAATAATAACAGTGTATATGAATTTAAAATTTGTTTTAAGGGCCTTATAAAGTATATTGATAGTTGAATCTCGATTTATATATATAGCGAATTTTCTATATAACAAACCTTTATTCAGGATTTAGCAATTTCATTAAATAAAAATCCAACTTTATACACTTACAAAACTTATTGTTAACAGCATTAATATAAATTTATTCCCTCTCCCCTTAAAAAGATTATTAAAAAATGAGGTATTAAATCTATGGTTGTTACAATTTGTGAAAAAACTATTCCATGTACATTGCTTATATTAACCTTTTAGCTGCCACAACCCCCATTTAGGGGTTTTGGAATTCTATGTATACATCCCTCGTTATAATATATAAATTAAATAAAATGGAAAATTTTTTGAATATTTTCAAAATAATTATACTGTGGGGTAATATAATTTATCCGGCAAAAAATTTCAAAACAAATTGGCAGTCAGTGAATCAATTTTTTTAGATTTCTTCTCAAATTCCTAATTTATTTATTGAAAAAAAAATGCTGACACATTCTTCCTTTCTGTATGCATATTATGTGATATATTTTCTAAAAAACATATAAAGATTATATGCTTGTGTATCATATATTTTCAGGTGACGTATGCATTCTGTAAAGAATTTTTAAGTTTGATATTGCAAAAGATGTCTGGAGATGAAATAGATACAACAGAAGTTCTTGTAAAATTGTTTCAAAAGGTTATCATTGTTATTTATACTCTGTTATTTTTAATTAATTAATTGATCTATCATTTGTAGATAAGTAGATTCTAACTTCTATAGTTGTAGAATTTCATGTACAGTGGACCACAAAAGTGTTTGTACACTTGCAGTTTCCTATAAAATTTAATGGTTTTGACTAATAAAAATTAATATATCGGAATTGTAATATTTTTATACCTGCAACTTGTTTTTAATAGAATAACATAGTCAATTTTAAAAACATAGTATAACTATCATTTAAAAAAAATAGTAATAAAAAAACTACCAAAAAATTACGCCACAAAAGTCTTTGTACACTTAAAAAAATCTCAACATAGCTTTAAGTATCATATTTCTTTTTTAATTTAGTATTCAGTAAGATAACCTTTAGCATCCACAACAACTTTTAAGTTTTTAAATACCATATTTTCTTTTTTTTAAATCAAATTCTCATCAAGTATGTTCTACTGGGCTTAAATCAGGTGATTTAGGAGATATTTCAGAATTTGGGAACATTTTTTACTGAGACATCAGTGGCGTACATTGAGAGCAGTGCATTTGGCATCATTATGTTGTTAAAAAATGAAGTTGTCTCCGATATTCAAGTTTTGGATGGATATTTTAAAATTGTGCTTTAAAATATTAAAGTAGAGCTTATGATTCACAATACCATAAAAAAAGTACCAAATTATCTAATCCTAAAGCCGATTTACACCCCCACGCAAGAACACTTCCACCTCCATGTTTCGCTGTTCCAACTAGATTCATGGGACCAAGTTTCTGAAGTGACAGAAAATTCAACATTTTTTGTTCCAACAAATAGTTTGTTGAAGAAAAAATAAAAAATTTATTCCAAAGAACTTATGTGAAACAAGAGCATCTCCACCTCCATACTTCAGCATGGAAGTAGAGATGTTCTTGCATGGGAGTGTAAATCGGCTTCAGAAGTAAGTAATTTGATATTTTTATATGGTGTTTGTGAATCATGAGCTCTACTTAAATATTTTGAATCCCAGTTTTAAATTATCTACTAAAAATTAAGATATTGAAGACAACCTCATTTTTTAACGAAATACTGCTTTCAATGTACACCACTGGTGTCTCTGTAAACGTCTCCAAATTCTGAAACACCTCCTAAATCACCTGATTGAAACCTAGTAGAACATATTTGATGAGAATTAGATTTAAAAAAAAGAAAATATGGCATATAAAAACAAAACATGAAGTGAAAACAATAATCACAGAAAAATGGAGAACATCGATACAGAAATTACAAAAAACTGATTAAATCTATACAAAGACATTTAAAAGTTGTTGTGGATGCTAAAAGCTATCTCACTAAATTAAGAAAGAAACACAATATTTAAAGCTATGTTGAGATTTTTTTTAAAATTGTACAAAGACTTTTGTGATGTAACTTTTTAGTAGGTTTTTTATAACTAATCTTTCAAAATTATAGTTCTACTATGTTTTAAAAATTGAGTATGTTATTCCATTAAGAACAAGTTGTAGATATCATTAAAAAAATTATAATTCCGATATAATAATTTTTATTAGTCAAAAAATCAAATTTCATAGGAAATCGCAAATGTACGAACACTTTTGTGGTACACTGTAGTTACCATTTCATTGGCATTTTGTATTGTATCAAATTGTTTTTTCTTTTTTTTTGTGACTAATTCTTTATTTCAACTTTATTACTGTTAAAGCTTTGAAGCTCGCTTTATTTTAATACTTTCTAACTCATACCTCTGAACACTTGGCCTGTCTTATATTTCATATTGATCACGTATCCCTTTAGGCTTAATATCCTATCGTTATTCATTATTAGAAGATTTTCTTCGATCCAGAAGTTATGACTGAATTACAGTCACTAACGTTTGGAAACAAATTCAATTTAACTATTACATTAAGGTGTTTTCTGTATACCTGTAATTGTGATCAATGATTATTTGACAGCTTATCAAAAATAAAGACATAGTTTTTGCTAATATTATGTAAAATTTAAGCTTATTATTATAAAGTTATCTTATTTAATAAGATAATTGTGATATATAAGTAAATCTAACAAACATGAATAAGCAAAGAATAATTTAACATAACTAAAGCTAAAGTAGTCAAAAAACATTTTAAACTTTGCTTACATTTAATAATACACAATAGTTTTCATTGTTAAATAAATTTTTTAAAAATGGGTTACTGTGTTACTCAAATTATTTAGTTTTGACAGTGTAAACATATACTGATTATAATTTTTTTTCGGTTTTACCAGTGCAGATTCTACAGACATATTTTCTGTAGTTTCCTCAAACATTCAAAGTTTTGTTGCATTTGCATGCATTTACTTGGCATTGTTTACGTGCACAAGAAGAAATTTCAGAAGCATAAATTCTTTCATTAGAAATGGAAGGTTTGAAGGGTTTTGATTAAATATGTATCTTTCAAAGCTCTTTATCCGTTTCCAAAATAAAATCCTGGTGGCTGATGTTTTTGTATCAAGGTGAAATTATCTATACATTTATAGTGGCTTATTCATGAATTTTTTTTTAAAAAACCCACTTAAACTGACCAACATTGAGAGGAGGACTTTACTGAGTATTTTCTGGCCATCTGATCCAAAACATGAACTCCCTATTTAATTGCATTGTAAAGATGTACAACTTAGGATCTCTTTTTTTTCCCCTCATCATATCTGGCAAGACAGACCCTCGTGGGCCAGTGCTTTCATTTGATGGATTCCTCCAAAATGACCCCTTGTTTGCTTTTTCTTCTCTGAGTTTTCTTGTATATAATCCCAAAGACTGAGCCTGTCTTTTTTTCCATCAAATGTAATTTTCATTGCTGGATGAAGTGTAAGAGGGTAATTTTTTTTTTCTTTAAGATGTAAGTATTATATTGTCATACTTAGTAATTTTGTTAGGCTTGAGTTCATCTCTATCCCTCTCTCTCCTTTTCTTTCAAGAAATGAGGTACTTTTCTGTTTGAACAATTTATTGTTCCAATGCAATTTCTTCCCTGTGCTCGTCATATGTTTTATTAATTTCAGTGAAGTAAAGAAATTGTCTGTGTTATTAAGTTTCTCTTCCTGTGTTATAATAAGTTTCTATCACATGAAAAAACTTCATGTTCACTTACAATTTCTTAAGCTAGTTTTGTGTCACCTTTTTCTAATTAGAGATATCCATTCAATAAATACTTTGACTGTTCATCAATAGGAACACGAAATGTAATGCCAAATTTGTCAGGCTTTTTAGACTTATACTAAATAAATTGGCATTGAGTTTTCCTGGGAATCAATTTTCATCCACTGGTATATTTTTACCTGGTTTATAACACATAAAATAGTTTTTTATAAATATATTCATAACATAGGGAACAAAGACAAATGGGTCACTTTGCAACCTTTAGTCAAAGTACTTCATAATAGTCAGGATTCTATCGCTAGTTTTTGGGGTGAAATGACCATAAACTCAAAACAAAAACAAAAAATCTTTTGTATCAAAAACCCTACTAGCATACATTACTGGAATGAAAGTATCTTAACTCATCAAGACATAAACACCAATTCGGATTTTGCGACTTAAGTTCTAACTCATACAGTTTTTAGTACATGGTATTAATTGCATAAATAATAAGGAAAATAAAATTTGTATAATGAATACATTTTTTCATGCTCATAATGTTAATTGTTATTATATTTATATATATGAAATATTATGTTATGTTTATGATGTCAGCAACACATGAAGAAATAAGCTTCTGTTTAACTAAATAATATAATTAAATCTCTATTCTTAATATTATTGGATTGTTTGAATAATTACAAAATATTTTTTTAACATAGTAAATATACTTTGTGTACTTCATTATTATTCGAAAATATTAATGGATTATAACTTGAATATTGATTATTCTATTCTAATTCTCAATTTAATACAAAAGTTTATTTGTTCTGTTTCATTCTTTTGGTGTTTGTTTTGTATGTGTGGTTTTAAATTACATCATGAATGATATTATAAATGAATCTAGATTAAAAATTAATACATATAGGAGTCATAGTTGTTAAATGTATTAATATTTAATTTGGAAATAAATTTTTATCTATATATACTATTACAGAGTACTAAAGCGCATGCTCTGACTCAAGCCTATCACCGTTACACTCTGAATTACATAAATGCTCTTAACTACTTAGAGACTCTCAGAAGACAAGTTGAATTTAATGAATTTGAAAAGGTATGATTTCCTTATTATATGGTTGTTTAAATTTAATATGTACTTTGGAAATATTTGTATTATTAATTAAATTGGATGGTTCAACCTAAGCTGTTACCAGATATGATCAGATGATTATTTTCAATTGTTTAAAGTCTAACTACAGTAAAATTTTAACTTAAAAAAAGTTATGGCTGTACAAATAAATTGCATCTCTACTATAATTTGATTTTTATGTATTATATTTTAATATAAACATTTATTTTAAAATTCATTATTGTTATTATTTATGCTTCAGTGGTGCTCAAGGGATGTGCGATGTAAGAAGCTTCAATTGACTGATCTTTTAGTATCACCAGTACAGCATGTAATGAGAGTACCTTTGATTTTAAAAGAAATTGAAATGCGTACTGAAAACCCTCAAGAAAAGAAACAAATCTCAAATATAATTGAAGCGGAAGAAAATTCACTAAGTAAGAACATTTATATAATTGCATCAATTTCTTCAAGCTAGAAAATATATGATGATGAAAATATTTATGTAATGAATTATTCTTTATTTTTAAACTTGTTCTTTAATATTGCATGTTAGTGTATATTGTTATTTTCATTGTATTAAACTTACTAAATATTATATAAAAGTAACTATGTTTCAACTTGTGTAAATTTTTTTGTACTATAATTTAAAAAATTTATAAATATGAAATTTTTTTCTCTGCGTAAAATATGTGAGGAAAAAACAATATTGTGTATTATGATGTTGTTAGTAATGCCACCCGATCGGCATGGGCCAGATCAAAGCCCATGAAACTTATCATGGCAAAGGACTAAATTGTACGCCTGCCATTAGCCATAGCCTTGAGCACCACACAGGTGACAGTACGTTTCGGCTCATTTCCACCCCAATTTTGAGAGAGAATACTCTGGGGGTAGTAAGGAGCCTCCCATCTCTCTTCCCCCATACCAACCTCACTAGAGGACTTGTGGCTCTACGTCTATTTAGAGTACCCCCATGCTGCGAAGGCATGATACATTTTCAAACATCTATGCCTTGTCCAGGATTCAAACCCAGGTACTACAGCACAACAGTCAGCATCGCTAACCGCTATACCGGGTGGACGGCATTGTGTATTATAAATATATATGTTAAAATAAACCTTCAACCTATCAACCAATCACTGTGCCTGTCATTTGTTTCCACTCCCACAATTGGTTTGAATGGCTTTCCATTCATATAATTCAAAAATTGATTTTTCTCTCTGTGACAAGCAGATTTCATCCAGTGTCATTTCTTAACAAGTAAACTAAAGTGCTTTTGTCCTCAAATTTTTCTCTCCAATATTTATGCAACTTCAGTTTAAGTAATTAACTATTAATAGCTCTGATGAACAGTGGTACACCTCATTTGGGGATAGGAACTCCCCGAATGGGATAAATAGTTTTACACACCATTTGTCAGTATTGTTTTTAATTTATTATGCATATAGCAATATGAGTTACTTGAATTTCTATGTACATAATATTTTTGAATATATTCATTATATTTTTAATGATACTTCAATTTCTCTATCAAATAATTGGAAGTGGATAACAGTTTCTCATTTTATTAAATATCTTTGATAATAACAAGAAAAAGTAAAATTTTATACTTGTTTATACTAATTTTCTAAGAAATTATACAACTTTTTGTAGGAGAATTGGATGATAAAATGAAATGGTTAAAGAATTTTGAACGTTTGCTTGAAATTCAAAGAAGTATAGTGTGGCCATCAGTTTTTGAACTTGATCCAAAAGCTTTCATTCCTGATGTATGTATATATTTATAAATATGTTTCTAGTTTTTTTAATTAAATGTATTAACAATTTATAACAAATTTTTTATTCATTTTTGAATTTAATAATTAATTCCCTGGAAATAAAAGGTATATCACTTTTTACACAGAACTTATAAATTTATCTGTTTCCAATAATTACATTAATAGAATTAGGTATCCTTTGCATTATTATTTTTTAAATATTTACAACTTTATTGTGTTAAATATATTTTGTGTAAGAAATATCTTGCATTTTATATTATACAGGTTCTGGAAAAAAAACCTCTCCAGTTTCAAAAGACAGTTACAAACAAACAAAATATGGAAAAAGTCTTTTATTTATGAACAACAAATATGATACCATTTTACATTTATTGGTTTTAAAAATTATGTCCGCCAAATAACCTCCAATGGTGATACAATGACGAAATAATTTCCGGTGGAGTGGCGGCTACTGTCTGGGTGATTGCCTCTTTTAGTGCTTGCACAGTTGTAGGACATTGTTTGTACACTTGAGGGTTTTCTGCTGACCAGTAGAGAAAATTTTGTTTATTCACAGTGTCTGACAAGTGGAGTGGGCTTCATCGAACTAAATCAAAACAGCGCCAGGGGAATGTTCTGAAGAACTTTTGGGAAAGACTTCGTCAGTGTGTCACTATTGGAGGATGCCATTTAGCGGACGTAATTTTTAAAACCAATTAATGTAAAATGGCATATTTGTTGATCACAAATAAAAGAATTTTTTTTTTTTACATCTTGTTGTGTTTGTTTGTAACTGCCTTTTGAAACTGGGGAGGTTTTTTTTACGGACCTTGTATTTTCATTTATTTTTAAAGGAAAACTTCATACAAGAGTTAAAGAAACTCTTTGTGATGTGTATGGGTATTACTTGAGCAAAACGTGTGTATGTGCTCATAATAGACTTTATGTGACTAAAATTCAAAATAGTTGCTAATTATGCAGAAATCCTTATACAGCCTCCCCCCCCCCATATCTAATTAGTTGTTATACAAAAAAAAACCTAGTAGCAAAAAATCTATCAATGTTCTAATGAATACAGATTTTCATTAATTAAAAATTAAGCAATTTTTATGCAATAGTTTTTCAGACTTCTCTTTGAAAAATTGCTGCATTAAAATTTGAGTTTAATACAGCTTCTGTCATTTACAACATGTGACTTGTGAACATTCCTATTTACAAGCACAGGAATTAAATAAGACTAGTAAATAGTGAAATGTAACTATAATATTAATAAGTTCAAAAAGTCTTCAGAAAAAATGGGGTACATATTATGTATTTTTCATACAAATTATGTATTTAACTTTTGAGTTTTATATGCAATTTTTAAAACCTGTTGGAATCAAAAGTGTTGACAAATATAAATCTTTCTAATTGTATGTCCAAATCAACCTTGATCATGAGTTGAAAAAATCCTGTACTTAGAATTTATACCCATGGAGTCTTTTCATTTTTGTAATAGTAAAGAAGAATTCAAAAGATTAAAAAAAAAATATTACTAAATATTTGAAATGCTTCCAAAATATATTTTTAGCTATTTCTTTATGAAGAATATTGGTTTGAGGACAGTTTAATAAATCATAAAAAAAATTAAGAAGTCGAGTATTCAAAGATTGGAAGAGGGTGGACAACTAATTGTTTTCTCTATCCTAGTTTTGATAATATGTGGTGTATTTTTAACTTCCATCCCCATGGATTTACTCACTAAGCTCTTATCAGTTAGTTCCAACCTTCTATTTCATTAACCTATGCTATTAAACATTTAATAAATTATTTTTAGTCATTTGCTCTTTACTCATTAAAATGTATGTTAATTCATACTTTTTCTTGATAGTTTGCAATTCTTCTCCATCCTTTCACCTTGTTTTATGATATGTTGATTGCTTAAAATTTATACTCTAGATCAAATGTAGATCAGACAGTTTCAGAAATTGTTGAAATTTTTCATCTTTTTATGTAATTACTATTGATTAATACAAACTCTTCAATGTTAGTTTTAATTCTAAATATGTGCTTTTTTTACAAATGATTAAAACTTCCAATGTTTGTTTGCATGAATTTCTTTAAAACTAAATCCTCATAATGGATCTTTTTATATATGATTGCATCTTGTGGACTTAAAGGATTGCATACATTTTTAAAAATATGTATCACTTTACAGACAGAAATTTTAAAGAGTAGATCTGCTATAAAAATACAAGAGAAGAAAACAAAGATAAAATTCTTTGTTTAAGAAAACAAAGAATTATTATCTTAAAGGACTATATTTCTTATCCTTTTCCTCTTTGTAATTAAGTATTTTATTCCTTTCAGTTTCATTAATTTTGCTGTAATTTTTTAATGGTTTTTAAATTTCTATGAAATAAAAAGTATTTATGTATTTAAGTTTTATGAATTTTTATACCCCTTTTTATGAAGTTTATATATATATACAGTCGACTCTCGATAATTTGGAGTTGGAGGGACCAAAGGATAACTTCGAGTTATCAAGAGGGCAGAAAAAAATTCCCAATATACATGAAGATAAATTTTTTTTTCTAACGCATTTAAATTTGAAACTATGTAATAAAACAACAATTGTACATATGTGTAAAATTATTTTAAAGTATTTTTTAAAGTCATATTATACAGTATAAATACTTTACAAAGGTTAAAAAGTCCTGTATTTAAAGAATACATTCATACACAATCCTATGCATCTCTTCTTCACAATTGTGGACCATCCTTTCTGAACACGTGTGTAGGCCACATATAAATGAAAGATATGGACAGGTGTGGTTGGTTTATTGTCCACTTAAAGGAATGAAAACAATAAAAGTGTCTTTTTGCTGGAGAAACCGGAAAACACTAAGAAGAGGTATCAAACAGAATTTCATCAAAGGGGTTACATGCAGAGACAACACAAAGCAAAACTTGTAAGCTCCAACCTGTTTATTACAAGACTGCACATGATAGTGAGTTTTCGAATTGTCGAGAGTTTTATAAGATAACTTTGAATTATCGCGTGTTCTAGTCAGGCCAGCCGCAGATTTTACTTCGAAATATTAAATGTACCAAAACGTATTGCTTTAGTTCAAAATATCAAGAATTTTTCTGGGGACTGAGCATATACTTTGAATTATCGAAAGTTTGAATTATCGAGAGTCGACTGTATATCTAATATATAAAATTCATGTCACAATGTTTGTAGCCAACGTATGCATCACACCCACACAAAAGTGCAGGCATCAAAAAGTAAAGAGGAAATTAACATGGGGATTAAGTTATACCCTCGGTAAAATCCCGTGCAATGCTGAGCCATGCAGCTAGTATATATATTGGTTAAAAATAAGTATGTACTTACATCAATACCTTTTGAAGTAAATTTAATTTTTGAAATAATAGTTATTGATGGAAGTTACCAATTATAAAGATGTTAATATTGCTTTATCATTATTATTATTATTATAAAAAAGCAAGTGTATTACACTTCAAATTAGAGTAAGTGATAAAACAAATTAACTTTTTAAAATATACATATCCAATATTTCATTTAAGAACTATTGATAATTTTTCAGTTTCTGAAGCAACCACTTGCCAAACAGCCTTGTGAGAGATTGATTGTGAGTCCTCGTAGACAAATAGTTTTAGAGGGAGCATTGCAATTACTAGGTAATATTCATATGTGTTATTTCAATAAATCATTTTTTTACTTTTGTCTTGAAAAAAAGAATTTATAAGATCTACCAGTTCATTTCTTCTTAAGAGTGGAATTTTGTACTCATTGTTTTAGGATTAAAAAAAAACTTAGCCAATGAGAAGAAATACTTGTTTTTATTTCTTCTGATGTGTTTAATTAATAGCAAAAATTAAAATCATATCAGAACTATTTAAGTTTATTTTCCTTTGTTCGCCAAATGATGCTTTTTTCACCATTGCCACAGTCAAAATTTTAAGTAGTATCTTGTTAAATCATTGTTTTACAGTCCAAGTGTAATTATTTTTTTTGTCTTACTTATGATTTTTTTTAATATTTATTTTAGATAGTGGTAAACCATCAGAAGCATTTGTGCTCTTGTTTGATGATATGCTACTTATAACAAGAAGAAAAAAAGGACTTCATAAGAAAGTACGTTTTTTTTTAAATAAATAGTTTGAGAATTTTTATCAACATAATAAAAATTGAAATTAATCTCTGTTACCAATGTACATGTAGGTATTTTTCAAGAATATTTAAATAATGAATTATTTTAATATATTCATTTTTGTATGCTACTTTCTCTTTGTTAGAAGTCATCCATTACAGAAAACTGGGCATCAACATGTAACAAAACTACTCCTGCACATGAAGCTGGATATAAATATATTGTTTACAAACAGCCACTGTCTTTGGACAGATTTTTCATTCATGATGTCAATGCACAAGATGGAGCAGGTAAATTGAATTTTTAAAACAGAACTACATATATAATTTGAACTTATTAAACAAATTAACATCCCAGAAAATTTTCTGCTTATAAAATATGTTTAAAATATTTTCCTGATGGAATTATAGAATACTATAATTTAATTAAAATTGTTATATATTTTAAGGTTATAACAAATTTTAAATTGACTTTTTTGTTTATCTAATCTTAATATTTAACTAATGATAATCTGCAGATGATTTTTTAAATAATTTTAAGAAATAGATTTTTTAATGTGATTTTTAACATGATATAATGTTAAAATCTAAAAAATTAGTTATTAGAAAAGTTTGCAAACATGTAACATTAAAGAAAAGCAATGTAATTCAGAGAAGCACATTTTCTGTTTTTTTTAATTTACTCTGGCCTCCAAGAGTTAAGGAATAGCATGTTTGTTGAAGCTCGGCATAAAAAAATGACAGTAACAATAAAATTTATAGTTTACATAAATGATGAAAACGAACTTTAATAAAATTATGTTTAAACAATAGCTACCACTTTTTTTAATAGGAAAGAACAGATATACATGAGTGAGAAAAATATGCATATATCTGGCTTTCATAATTACGTGTGTAACTTTTGTTAGCATATTTGTTGACAATAGGCAGTGGAGTCTTGCAATGTCTGAGAGAAGCCATTTGCCTGATTCGTTAAGGTGGAGGGCAGTTGGATGGATGGAAATGGGGTTATCACAGGCTGATGCTGCTAGGCGTCTTCACGATTCATGTTTCTATGCAAGGCAACCAGTTGTGTGTGTACTCAACAGACAGAGAAAGCCCGCTTATCTTGAGCAAGAGAACATGTTTCCTGGACCAGACAGTGATGGGCTTCTGTACTCTTTACAGACGAGTCCAGATTTACACTGGGGAGTGATTCAGGATATCTGCTCATCTGGAGGGAACGTAGCACTTGATATCATTAATCCAACATTGTTGAAAGACACAGTTACCGAGATGGTGGAATAATGGTTTGGGCAGGGATCTCACTCGGTGGTCACACTGACCTGCATGTGTTCCAGGGAGGAACTCTGACTGGTGTGAGATATCAGGATGAGATCCTTGATCCATATGTCCGCCTGTATGCCGGTGCAATTGGCAATGACTTCATTCTAATGGATGATAATGTACGACCTCATCAAGCTGTAATTGTTCAGTAATGTCTTGAGGGTCTTGATTTGAAGCAAAAGGAATGGCCAGCACGATCTCTAGACTTAAACCCGATAGAGCATCTTTGGAGTTATCTTGGTAGACAGGTTGCTGCTTTAAGTCCTCCTCCAAGGTCTTTGCTTCCATTTCAGTAACTGATAACTGAATTGACAGCCCATTTTTTGTTATGTTTCCATGACATTTTACTACATAAAACTGTGATTATTATTTCCAACGAGATAGCCTTTTTTTGTTATAAATCATTTTTGAATTTTTTTTATGTAAACTTCTATCTTGCAATCAACACATAACTGTTTTGTGCACATGCCACCCAAATTTGGTGTTTCTACATTCATTCATTTGCAAATGCACGAAAAACCGTTTGTTCCTTAACTTTTGGAGGCCAGTGTATAACAAATATATCTTGATTTCTAAATAAAAAAAATTTGCATGTCAATTGTTTATCTGAATCTTTTAATTTTATCTGCTTTTTAAAATTTAATTGTAACTCATTATTTATTCTAACAGAATATTTATTAGAAGCACAAATTATGTAAATATAATTAAAATGTAGCTGCTTGTATACTGTAAAAATACTTAAACTTTGCATTTTAAAAACAAAGTATTTTTATTTCAGCTAACAATTTGAAGAATGCATTTGTTTTAGTATGTTTGAACAGATTCCAACAAATCGTTACGGTACATACATTCCAAGCACCCAATGAATCAACCAAGGTAATGTGTTTAAATTTAATTTTATATGTTGAAAAAAAATATCTTTGATTACTTGAAAATTAATTGCTACTTTAATTTGATAAATGAACATTTTATTATCATTAGTTTCATATATATATATATGTTGCCGTTATTTCGTAGAATAGCAATTACTTGATCGTTAAAGCATGAAACACGGCACTCAAAAGTTCTTTGAACCTATTCTAGCGGCTTTGCTATGTGTATGACGTATTTATGTGTACATGCTGTTGTTTTTTAATGTAAAAATTAGGTGGTGTTACATTTTGGATTAATAGCAAATATTTTTACAATAATTTTTTCATGCATAGCTTTTATGAGAAATTCTCTGATAAATGCAATCATATACTCTTCTAAAATCGATAAAAGGATTGTGAATTTCAATTCCAAATTCTCTCTATTTTTTACGTATTTGTTTAAAGTTGAAAATTTGCTCAGTTGTAGATCTTCCTTTCCTAAGTTCACATTGATTGTCACCTATCAAGTTATTAACAAATGGTAACAGTCTGTCAAAAAGAATAGTGGGCAGAATTTTATAGGATGTGCAAAGAAGACTGATTCCTCTATAATTACTACAGTCAAGTGTGTCACATTTTTTCTGTATCATGTAATTGGTCCTCAGTTTCCATTCTATTGGGAGTGTCTCACTATCCCAAATATGTTGAATTAATTCTTTTATAAGCTGTGCACAGTTAAGTCCAACAGCTTTTAAATAATTTGACGGAATGTTGCCAGATCCAGCAGATTTATTATTTTTCAGTTTTTTCATAGCATTGCTCACTTTTATCAACGAGGGGGGATTAATAGGCTGTAAATTTCTGATTGTAGATCCACTAACTTTTGAAGGCAGGTCAGAATTGAGCAGCTCAGTCAGGTATTCCCTCCATCTTTAAAGAATGTCACCTTTTCCACTTAAAATATTTCTATCTTTCCCTCTACATAGTGTAGTTTTTGGCTTGAAACTTCTTTGTCCATGATTCATTTCATGAAAAGAAGCTCTCCTTTCCTCTATTTCCCTAAGATGTTCAACATCCTTAAAGAGATTTTCATGAAAGTTCCTCTTCTTAATATCTTTTTTCATCATTACTATCCAATTCATGTAATTTAATGCTTTTCAATTTCGTCTCCGATTTGTTCTGGTATCTTTGCTTAATATTTGTATCTTTCAACAGTTGACAATTAAGTTTCTGTGATTTCACCCCTTGGTTTTTACTAGCATTAGATTCTTGCTCTAATTTTCATCATTACTGACATCCAATATGTCTGATGCATGCCTAAGATCGATTAAGGCATGATCAATCTGATTAAAGGTGTCACAATCTGGATATCTCCATGTCATTTTGTGTATATGTTTATATGGAAAACAAGTGCTGGCCACCACCATATCATGTTCTGCAGCAAAAAGTATCAACCTCTGTCCATTATTATTTGAGTCCACCAATGGTGGGTCTGAACTTGTCTTCTTTCCCAATCTTGGCATTTGCATCACCTAACACTATTTTTGTATTATATTTGGGACTGGAAGAAAAAAGTGCATGGATTACATCAAAAAAGTTATCCTTTTCTTCCTTTCCTTTGTCCTCTGTTGGCACATGTATATTTATTATGCTGTAGTTGAAGAATTTGCCTCTCAGTGTGATTGTGCCTCAAAATCAATAAGATGCCTAATCTTCTTATGAGCTATGAAGCCTGTATCAAACACATGTTTCTTAGGATCACAAGTGTAAAATACAGTGTGATTTCTATCATCTTTAAATCCCTACCCAATCCATCTCATTTCCTGAAGGGCAATCAGATTAATCCTAAGCTATCCATAATTTCAGTAAAAAAAGATAAACCCTTGTTTCTATAAAGCAAATATAAATTCCATGTACCGAATCTCAAATCCTTAATCCTTTCCAAGTGGTCTCCATATAGACAGTCCAAAAAATTCTTCCTGTGATTTTGTAACAAGAGAATTTATTATGGGATGAAGTTGTTGGCCCAACCTCCAACCTGGAGGACCAGGTCTCTAAATTTATAAGCCCCCTAGAGGCAGGGATGCCTGTTTTAATTGCCTTTTAGTTATATCCTTTGTTTTTGCTTATATTTGTCAATCATCTGCATTAAGGATAAAATGTATTTTTCAAGAGGTTTTAACTATTTATGATCAATTAATTTATAAAATTAATTTGAAATTGTGTATTTTTTAATCTCTCTCTTTAACCGTCTATTATTCGTTATTTTATAGAATAACTTAGTAAAGTATGAAAGTTTTCATTTGTTATTTACTATAACTGACTTGCCTAGTTATTTCATGAAATACCTAGTTATTCTATGAAATAATTAAATTATATAATTTCCTTAAGTTAACTAAGTGCAAATTAATTTTGCCTTTACATTTATGAAAAATAAAATATATATGTAGAAGTTAAGACTTTAAGATTTGTTAAATGAAAAAAAATTAACAGAAGATTGTAAATTAGCTAAGTATTGCTTAGTTCCAAACTTATTTTGAAAAAATAATCATTAGAAAAATTTAAAAAATTACGTATATTTAACATAAATTTAAGTAAATATTGATCAGACATGCTTCAAAATATTTCTTCAGTTTTTACACACATGGTGATTTTGCAAAAAATTGTGAAACAGTTTTTATTTTTAGTTTAAACATATTGAGATGTGTTTAAAACAATTTGTCTTTATTATTGTTTTACATATTTGACACTTGTATGTGCTTTGCAGAATATTATTAAATTTTATGACAGTGCTTAATTTCACATTAACAGTTCCTAGCTAATAAGTATGTATATTGCAATGCTTTATTCATGAGCTGTAGTATGATGTTATAAATAGTACTTAATAAGAAGAAAGTAATTCTAAGATCTTTAATAAGAACTCTAATTTTATAGCAAAGAATTCTAATTAGTTAGTGTGTTTATTAATAGATAGAAAAGTTTTAAAAATTCTCTTAACATTAAAAGCTATTAATTATATATTTTTAATAGTTTAGAAAATAATCAGAGGCTAAAAAATTGGAAAAGAAAATTATTCTCTCTAGGGTAATGTTTAATATTTACAATGAATAACTATCAATTGAACTCTGATTTTGAAATGAAAATAATATGATTAATAATCTATATTTTTCTTTAACAATATTAATCCAAAA
>BMAO01012358.1:0-46580 GCA_019973975.1 Trichonephila clavata
TAAAACTTTCATCCAAATGTTATTTGAGCTTTAATATCAGCATTCACTTCAAACAACACATGAAAGTAATATTAAATCATTTTGATTATCTAATATTCACCACATTGACTATACAATTCCTTCTTTTTCACAACAAAATAATTATCACATCATTATTTCAAGATACAGATTAACTATCTATAATTTCAGTTTTTGACCAAACATTCAATCCATTGATTTCAATTTTTATAAGAAAAAAACTAACACTGATTTCCAGAAAAAATATTGTCTTTAAATTATAATACATAAACTAAATTATTTATAATGAAATGTCTTAGCAGTAAAAACAAATGATTTATGGTAATAATTTAAAGTACATAAAACAAAAGTTTAAGATATTTTTGTTACTATAACAATATATTTTTTTTTTGTAAAATTATTTTTTGTATGGAAAATTGCTTAAATATTTTTATAATGAAATTTTTAAATTTCTACTTTTTAATAACTGAATGAAATAGATATATATAAATGAAAAAGTTAATGATAAATGTAGAAATATTTTTAAGTATCCGTATACAGGGTGACCAAACACAAAATATTGATGCAAAAAGTCTAAGCCATCACTTTAATTTCACACCTTATGGAAATGGTTCTGAATAATTTCAGGAAACTTTTAAGAACTTGAAGATGAATTAAAAAATCATTTAAATATTACAGATTTAAACATTATAAATGGCAAACAGGAAAGAAAACATTTGGCCTTACAAGATAATATTTCAATTCTTGATTGTATCTACTATAGTCTTCAGATAATTTAAAAGTTGAGACATTCTTGATATTTTAACACAAAAAAAAAATCTACTTGCTTGTTTTCATCAGAAAAACTTGAGAAAAGTGAGATCAATTTGTAGGCCTTGTTCATCTATATATATAAAGGAGAAAAGTGACTCACTCACTGACTAATCACGATATCTCTGGAACTATTCAACCTACAGACTTGAAATTTGGTAGACATGTTCCTTTTATGGAGTAGAGATCAGCTAAGAACGGATTTTCTGAAATTCGAAACGCAAGGGGCGTTACGGGGGGTTAAGGGGCGTTATAAATAATTGTTTCTATGTTTAAACTACTCGATGCACAATTTTGAAATTGGGTAAGCAGATTCCTTTCATACACGAGAGATCCACTACAAAATAAGTTTGATGAAAATCGACCCCCAAGTGGCGTTGCAGGGGCTTAGGGGGCGTTATAGATAATTATTTCCATTTTTAAACTATTTGACACACTGTCTTTAAATTTGATTAAATAGATTCCTTTCGTAGAATAATGATCAGTTACAAAACCGGTTTTGTGAAAACAGACTTCTAAGTGGCGTTGCAGGGGATTAAGGGGCGTAATAGATAAATATATCCGTTTTTAAACTACTTCACCTACCTGCTTGAAAATAGGTAGGTAAGTTTCTTTCATGGAGTAAATATCTGCTACACAAATGGGTTTTGGGAAAATTGACCCCCAAGGGGTGTTGCGGGGGGTTTAAGGGCGTTATAAATTCCGATTTTTTAAGTTATTAGACGTACAAGTCTTGAAAACTTAGCTAAAGCCAGATTCCTCTCATAGGGTTAGAGATACAGCTAACAAAATGGGTTTCGTTGGAAAATTGCCCCCAAGTGGCGTTTGCGAGACTTAAGGGGCGTATTATAGATAATTATTTCCATTTTTAAACTATTAGACGCGCAGTCTTTATATTTTATAAATAGATTTCTTTCATAGAGTAGAGATCAACTATAAGAAGTTTTGTAAAAACAGACCTCTAAGTGGCGTTGCGGGAGATGAAGTGACGTAATAGATAAATATTTTCGTTTTTAAACTACTTGACCTACTGCTTGAAAATTGGTAGGAATGTTTCTTTCATAGAGTAAATATTTGCTACAAAACAGGTTTGGGGAAAATTGACCCCCAAGGGTTGTTGCAGGGGGTTAAGGGCAGATATAAATAATTATTTCTATTTTTAAACTATTAGACGCACAGTCTTGAAATTTGGTAAGCAGATTCCTCTCATAGGATAGAGATACACTACAAAATGTGTTTTGTGAAAATCGACCCCTAAGTGGCGTTGCGGGGGTTCAAGGGGCGTTATAGATATAAAAAAATTTGCATTTTTAATTTATTGGACGCACAGTCTTCAAATTTTGCTAAGCAGATTCCTTTCATAGAGTGCAATTCCCCTACAAAATGGGTTTTGTGAAAACAGAATCAGAAGTGGCGTTGCGGGGGCTCAAGTGGCGTTATAGATAATTATCCCCATTTTTAAAACTATTAGACGTAGTCTTGAAATTTGATAAGCAGATTCCTTTAGTACAGTAGAGAACTACTACAAAATGGGTTTTGCGAATATTAACTACCAAGTTTAATTTCGGGAGATTAAGAGGCGTAATCGATAAATATTTCCATTTTTAAACTATTTGATCATCCAGCTTGAAAATTGGTAGGCATGTTCCTTTCATGGAATAGAGTTCCTCTAACAAAGAGTAAAACGAAAATTGACCCCCAAGAATGGTCGTGAGGGGTCTCAAGAGGAGTTACAGAAAAAAATTCCTGTTTTTAATTGTTAGACCCAAATACTTGAAATTTGTTAAGCATGTTTCTTTTGTTGAATAGGGATCCACTAAGAATGAATTTTAAGCAAATCAAGTTCTGGGGGTTACTGGGACGTATTGACAAAAAAAAATTCCTTTTTTCGTGCTACAAGGACTATAATAATGAAATTTGGTTAACATTTTTCTTTTGTTGAATTGAAATCCGCTAAGAGCGGTTATTTTGGAAAACGGCTCTCAACGGGATTACGGGGATATTGATAGTAAAACTTTTGTTTTTTTCTGTTAGATTTAGACTTGAAATTTGGCTTGCATGTTCAATTTACGGAGTAGAGATCCACCGAAATTTGGTTTTGCGGGAATCCACTTGGTTTATGGGTTACGAAAGTGCAAACATCATTCTATACTTCAATTTTAGAGATTTTTAGAAAATACAAATTAGATGAGTACTGCCCTTTTTTTTTTTTGCAACAGTTAAAGGTATAAGTATATTTTTCAATACAATCGAATTCTTAATGCTAGGACTTAGATATCAATAATTTATACATATATATAAGCAGTACAAATTTATAAAACATCATGAAATACCCTGCGAAGATGGGGTAACGGCTAGTAATATATATAAATAATTTATATTTCACAAGAATAAAAAGTATTTCAGTACATAAAACTAAAAATAATTTTTATAATAAATTATAACAAGTGCCTATTTTTGATTTTTTCAAAATAATAATTAGTACTTAATAAATATTTTTTAAAGGATACAATATACAATTTTCTGAGCTTTGAAATACATCAGTTTTCCCATTTTCTAGATTCCATATTGTAAAGCAATTGTGTGCTGAGATAGCAGCAAAAGAGTTTTCAACATTTGGTTCTTGAGCAATCCATTGAATATCATGAATCCAGTCATCTAAATTGAATTCTTCAGTGATACTGATGAGCCTGAAACCAACAAGTGTTAATCATTAGTATTTAACAAATTACAAATGTAATATTTATTTAAATGTATATTTTGTGAAGAAATACTCTAACTAGTACATAAGAATTTTTTGGAAGGAGGGGGAAGGAAGTACATGATGGAACATATTTTTAATATTGTATAAAAAAATTTTTTAAAAGAAATTAGGTTTTCTATAAGACACTGACTTTTTAAAAAAATTTTTTTTAATCTTATTCTTTGTTTAGATCTGGAATAAACCGTATTTTAAATTAGAATTTTAAGCCCCTTAAGTACAATTTGATCTCCAAATACCAGTTTGGTTTTAATTACTGGATAAAAAAATAACACATGTTAAGAAATAACTTGAATATTTCCAATTTAATCTTGAAACTGCACTTTTAATGAATAACAAGATATAAAATTAAAAGATGTAGCTATAATTTTAAAAAGTATATAAATAACTATGCTTAAATAATCTTGTACATTTTTAATCAAATGATTACATCTTATCAACCTTTCTCCTTTGTCTTTACTGTTACTATTTGTGAATGAAAATCTAAGCACTTGTTTCATAAATGAATATAATGCTCCCTCTTCTTTATCCTTGAAAAAAATAATACTTTTTATGGGACAAAATCCAATCTTTTAAACATTTGTTTTGCAATTTTTTAAAAATAACATTAAATATTGTATTAAAAATTTACTACCAGAATATTGAACCCTTCAATTAAAGCTGTATATGCATTCTAAAAATCAATTTGGCACATCTGGATGATTCTTTTAGTGTCTTTAGCTCAATACTGAACATAATGCACATAGATTAACAAAAGAAATTGCCTTAATTACTGGCATGAAAAAAACTCAGTGATATTTAGTGTTGAGAAAACAGCCAAAACAAAAATAAAAATCTATACAGATTTCAATTAAAATTTGCCAAATTTTTATTTTAAACTTTTTTGTTATAAAGGCATGCAATGTACAGTATTATTATGAAATTTTGCTAGTTAATTTATAGTGCAAAAGGTTAATGGTTGCTTTTGAAATGATTTGTCTATATATTAAATTTATTAGACGTGATATTTTTGGATAATGCTTTACTAATAATTGGTAAATATACTAAATGGAACTTTTTTTACAAACAATTTGAAATATGTTTATTAAATATATTTTCACAATATACAAATAATTTTCATCACAATTAAGACTATAAGTCAAATTTTTTTGTTTATTACATATTAAAATAAATAACATAAATAGTGTTCATATAAAATTACAGCATTTTAAATAAATTGTAAAATTAATATATCATACCATTTATCAGAATAAAAGTTGATGGAATAAATTCGAATACTTTTTCCACCAAAGAATAGCACTTTATTTTGTGAAACATCTAAAAGAATAAAATGAAAGTAATGAATATTTTTTCTACATTTTAGAGCAGATTGAAATATAATATAAATATTTGCAATGTGATATAGATGCTGATACATAAACTACATACTCTGAGATAAATCTTACCAATTCTGATGCCATGAACAGAGTTACTTTGAAATACAATTTCCTTTTGTAAGAGTGATTTCTCTTTCCAGTTAAATAAAAGAATTTGATTGCTTTCAGCTGTAAAAAAAAAAAAAAAGAATTTAAATAAAATATATTAATTTCTGAAGAAATACAGCTTTATTTTCTATCAATTTTTTTAAAACAAATTATCAAAATGAAATCAAACATACAAGGCATTCTAAAATGTTTAAATATAAGGTACTCACATATTAACATCACAGCAGACAAATTTGTGCCATGTGAAATTTGTGTCATTTTTCACTAAAACCTATTTTTTTTTCTTCAAAGGCATGATTCATGAGATACAAATTTTGCTGTGGTAGCACTAACACACAAGCATTAAATATAATTATACAATCGAAAAATAGTTTAAATATATTGTATATTATTTCAAACAGTTAATAACTGTACAAGTTTAAAAAATGTATTTTTTAAAAAAATAAAATAAATTAATAAAATAAACATATTAATGAAAGAATAAACGTATTAAGATTGGAGCTTCATAAATATTGGTTACTGATTCTTCACTGATGCAGGGAATAAACTTTTCTGAAACCATTTTCATTCTCTGATTAAATCAGTAGCATTTTATTTAATTTTGTCATATGGAAGTCATAGCACATGTGTAATACAGTAGTCCTGAAAACTCGACACTCGATAACCAGCAATCTAGATAACTTGGTCGCACCTTAGTAGATTAAGAAAACTCAAAATGTAGAGTGCAATATGAAAGGCAACAGAGGCATTGCACATTTCTTTAAATAAATGAGAAAGTAGCCAGTTTGACTTCTTAATTTTCATTATAGACAGCTTTATGCCTCTATAAAGAATTTTTCCGAGGTATTTCTGATCAGGAAAACTACTGCATATTATGCATTCATTAATTTTCATTTCATACAAATGCTCTATGCTTTCATAAAGTACTTACTGTTCCTTTATTTAAGGGTATTTGGGCAGTTTATTTTCTGTTGAATTCTCAAACAAACAATACATAAGTACAGTAGAAAATTTTCTAAGGAAACATCTATACTTATTCTTTTTTAATCCCATTTTTGATCTCACATTTTTGGCATTTTCTCAAATTCAGCCACACTTCTGTTCACATAAGATCCAGTTTTCAGGACTCTACTGTGTACCTATTTTATTATGGTTTCAATTGAATGGTTCATATCCTCTGAAGAATTTTTGGAAAGAGAAAATACATGCCATAAATATGATTTAGAAAGTGTCAAGTAATTTTTTCATCATACAATTTGAATTGGAGTCACAGAAATTTAAGCCAGGAAAATATAGTGAATAATAAAACACCATGTACTCTGCTGTAATACAAGGTTATTTGCAATGCTTTAATTTATTATACAAAAACAGATTCTATACATATTTCATGGTTGTTATGAAACTATTGCATTGTCTATCTGTAGTTATACACATTGGATATTTTTTTTCATTCAGCCCAATTTAGAAAGCATTAAAAAATTTTTTGACCATAATGATAAATGTTATTCTATCCCATTTGATGGCATTCAGTTTTTCGATATCCTGATATATCAATAAATTCATCCTAAAGTAATCAAATAATATATGATACAATTCAAATCATTATAATTTACAAAAAATTATAAATTTTTAAAATGCGATTCAATGCATTGTTAATAACAAATAATTATTAAAAAGGTGCTGAAATAAAAAAAATTAAAAATCAAGATGTTCAAATAAAATTAACATTTTCAAAATTTCTAAGCCACTAAATAATTTTTACACGTGATTTGTGTCTTGTGAGGCAAGACAAGCAAGAATTATTGTACAATCTTCAGCAAAAATTATTGGTACTTATGTATTATCACAACCTATTAGCGACATTATATGAAACAGAGCACATGATTGCCGATTCAGTGCATACAACACATGAGAAATTGGGGTTAACTTGGCAAGTTATCTTGAATGTTGGCGATTATTGCGATAGTACGTAAGTACCAAATTATTTTTCAACAATTCTTTGAATTTCACTTAACATAGTCCACAGAATGCCCAGCAATACATTTTTGCATACATAATGTTTTTATGATGATGAAGAGGTGTAAAAGTTCTTTGTAAGAATCTGAAGTTGTAATGGATGTAATTGAACACCAATGACATATAGTTTGCTATTTCCTCGGTTAAAGTGTAGTATAGGGGGGCCCTTGGCGATGTCAATTTCTTTTGGTGACCAACATCGATCGCCAAGATACTTCACTTAGTAATAAATGTCTGGAAGCCAGAATGAATTCATTATCTCACCATAATATCCATATAAAAATCGCCAAATCCAAAGAAAAATCGCCAAATCCAAAGGGCCCCCCCCCTATACTACACTTGAACCCAAAGGGGGGATTATAGTACACTAAATTATATACAACAAATTTACTTCAGATTGATTGTGCATTAAAGTCAGAATTCAAAGCAATATGAGGGTTATTAATGATGGATCTCATAACTTTGAACCCTGATCAAGTGATTAGGTCAACACTTGAACTAGCACCACACTCTCCAAACTTCGATATCCTGCCAATGGGATTATAAGTAATTATAAGAGAGCATTTAACAGGCAGGTAAAGGAAAAATGAATTAATAGAAACAATACAAGCCAAGAATTCATTGTCATAATCATTCAGCTACTATACCCAAAGATTTATTTCTGAACAAGTATTACAAAGAATAACAAGAACAAAGAAATAATAGTTTTATTCAAAATTTCATCAAACTACATGTAGTTGGTTATACTGTTACATAAAAATTGCAGCATTTTCATTTAAATTCTTACCACCATAGTAGATAACTAAGCATCTAATTCTCATTGATAAAATTTTAAAAATTACAAATTTAATGCAAGTCTGAAAAAATGATTAGTTAATTTTATAAAAATGATACACACATACCAACAAATAAAAAATTCTCCAATGCTTTTAAGGCCTTTATATGAGTACAAAGATTTCGTCTTTGAAAATTACAAGCTAACGATTCTCCAGTTTGAAACTTCATAACTAATATTCAGCATTAAAATATTATATTAAAAATACCAAAATTTTACAAATATTTAAAAAAAATCATCAGCAAAAATAAAATGTATATCCCTTATAGAAAAAGTCGCATCAAAAAAAAAATTTAATGCGATTTTTAAAAAATTTTGTTTGTATATTTTATGATTGTCCATGAACAAATATTTATTTCAGAGAAAAACTCGACATTTGTTTATTTTCTTGAACCTTTCCGGTTGCCTGTTGATTATTTGATTGAGTAAAAAACATTTTTTTTTTTTTTGTAACACGTGAATGTGAAGCAACAAAAGTTATTATCAATTTGTAAATTAATAAATGTCAAAATATTTCATCTTCTACAGGAAAATTGTTAGAGAAACGAAAGGTTATCAACAAAATGAACCTCGTAAGTTTGAATCACTAGTTAGGCATCTGCTCGGGTATCTCTACATTCAAGCTACGCCAACCAGTTCGCAATGTGCATTTGTTTTCATTTGCAATCTAGATTTCAGACTAGATTTTTAAAATTTTCAAAATGCTTGAAACGCATTCATTGTAAGAGAATATGAAAGAATTTTTTTGTGTTTACACTGCTTTTACTAATGCTGATTAAGCATAATGCAAACCCATAATAGTCATTTGTTATAATTAAAAATCTTGATCAAAAAATCAGATTTGTTATTGTGATTTTGTTTGGGTGCTGTTGCTGTTTGCAGTCGTTAAAGAAAGAGTGGTTTATCTCTAGAGGGGAAGGGAAAGAAAGAGAGAGATGGTATTCAATAGTTTTTTTTTACACACAAAACGAACGCGTCAACATTGGCGGCTTGAAATACAAAGCCCAATGTATTATTTTATTTCTTCCCCTTTGTTTTATTAATGTCACACTTAAAAGTAACACAAGGGCTATTTTATTACCTCCGTGGATGGGAACCTAGTCACAAGATAGCTTATGTTTATCTTTCAAAATTATAAATTTATTTTAAATAAAATAAGATTGACTTGATTAACATTTTTCTTGTTTTTAAATTTAAACAATTTAGCTGCAATAGCGGGTAACGTGATTTAGAACAAAAATCATTTAATAAAATATTAATCTGAAATCTCTATTTACGAAAACTACTGCAACTGGGGATGATTTTCCGCCATCAAATCCTCTTTTCTAGCTCAAGGCTGATCACCAAGGCATATCATTGAGAACCAATTTGTAGTAACCATGTGCAGGACGAGCCCCTCGAAAAAGTCTCTGTATTTAGGAATATATTGTTTTCTGGATATTCAGCAGTTCTTAATCGTTGGTGGCTTCTGTATAATAATATCGGTGGATACTGCCAAATTCCCTTTTAATTTTTAAAATTATTATTTATTTATCAAATATATAAAATACTTCGATGTGTAAACTAAATTGATGTAAGTTTTTATAATGAAATATCTTGTTATTAATTATAATCGTTGAACATGAAAGCAATTTATATAGATGTTTTACAAATGCAAGACACTAGTAGATATATCTGTTTTTCGCACGAGTGAATCGAAAAATATAACTGTCAAGATAGAGGGTTTAAAAATTTAATGAGATCAAAATCTAATTTTCATTCTCAATAATTTTAAGCAAATTACTAATTAAACTCTATGAAAAGAATGATTTTTACCAAATAAAATAGAAAAGAATGATTAATAAATAAAGCTTAACAATCCATTATTCTCCCCTCCCTTTAGGTTCATCTGTTAGTCAATATATAAGTATTGTTATAATTTTGTGTGCGTGAAAAACAGCTAATGACTCCAATAAATTGAATAATAACAAATTTATTAATGAACAAGGACGAACAAATGACTACACGAAGACTATTCGACGTACATACACAAATAAATAATAAAACAGATTATTTGTTGGAAACACGTACTCGTTACAGACAAGAGTTGCATCGCTTCAAAAATGGTTTTCTTAAACAGTTTCACTAGTAAAAACTCAGAGAAATAAAGTCTCTCTGTCTTATCGCAGACGACGCAGAATCTGAAGTCGACTGACTCACTTATGAACTCCGCCGACCTTTATACAGCCTTGTGGAAATTCTCAGAAGGCTCGATCCCAGAGATTTCTCAATGGTTCTAAAGCGATATCATTTCTCTCCAAATTTGTCGAACAAAATGATAAAGTTGACAATCTGGTAACCTTGTTCACATCTTCTGCGGTACCATAATTTCATTTTTCAAGTTCATGCTGGGAAGCGTATTTTCCATGTAAAACTCAATTACCCACAAGCAATGCATCAATGCCGAGTAAATTTCATACGAAGTGTGTTTCAATAATATCTAAAATATCAAGTATGTATATAATGTCTTTCCAACTGCTGTGTAAGGAGACGATTTCCACAAAACCCCATTCTCAATGGATCTCTAGTCAAGAAAAAAAACATAGCTGCCAAATTTCTAGTCTTTTGATCTAATAATTCCGAAGGAAGTTTAAATTTAATTTCATGAAATTTTACGATACACATTAATCGTTTTATTTTCAGGTTGAAGGGATCATAAATATAATTGAAAATAGATGTCTTTTTTCTTAACAGTTACAGTTTAAAAAATTCTCTAACAGATTTTATATCTTTTAATGACCAAAATCTGTGATTTGCTTAATATTGTAAAATTACCTAGGTAATGAAGTTAATGTTTTTCTTGTTCACCATATAATTACTAAGGGATTTAGTTACAATCGCATTTTTCGAAATGGTTAAGTATTTGATTGTATTTTGTTTAATTATACTTCCATTTATTTACACATAAGATTTATTGAATAATATCGGATCTTTTTCAAACTATATTTTTTAAAGAAAATTCTAGAATTACTTATTGCTAGGATGTAATTTTGAAAGAAACCTAACTACGATATGTTACTATATTTTCCACACTTCATTACGCCTAATTTTTAAAATTTGTTTTATTAAATAGTAATTTAAAATATAAAAAAACTGTGTGTGTCATCCAAAGATCTCGTCAGCATACAGAATGCAAAAATTAATATACCAAATAATGAAATCCCTTTGATTACCTCCTCAAATGGTTAATTTTTTTGCACAAAATGTTAAAAAAAGGAATTTTGCATGCAATGAAGAATATTTCATATATCTTAAAGAATTATGAAAAATGTATATTATGGGAAAACGTAAGACAAAATCTCTCACACTTACAAAAAAATTTTATGTTCCTATGTTTTCTTCAAACAGTTGAGGATTTTATGCGTGTGCATCTATATGCACACACAATTTGAAGTACGGTGTAATACTAAATCTTACATTGCAATGGGGATAAGGATAATATCGGCTTTTTGGATTATCTTTCCATTTTCATTTCTTCTCAAGAAACAAATTGCATATTGGCCTGCTCATCCCTGTTCTTTATCGAATATTTTCAAGAATCTAAATTCCTGTCTTTAACGAAAAATTGCCACCTTCATCACAAAGAAAATCCCGGATGAGAAGTATTTCAGTACCATGGATAAACCGCATCTAACATCAGCTCTAATAACCTCACTATAAGAATTTAAAATAAGTGCAAATCAAAGACAGAAAAAAGTAAATATTGGTGCCCATACAGCGTACGGGCAAACCGATTGGGAACAACTTTCGGTAGCCTGTACGGTTTACGGGAAAAACGGTTAAGTGGTTAATTAGTTCTTTCATTTATTTTTATAGTAATTTCCAATAATGAAATGTATACACTTCTGTTTGTAAAAAATGCAACACCATGAAGGAATCACCAGAATTAAATGAACTTTGAAGCAAATATCAATTATGGGATGTTAAGTAAAATAGCAAAGTTTCGGAGTCCCCACGCACGCGTGGCGTGCGCAGCACCCTCTGAAGTGATGCTGAAAGCGTAAAAATTAAGGGCTGTAGAGGAAAGTTAAAAATAGTTAATCATTATTTGTTAGTGGCGAACGTTTAGTGAGACCTAAGTATGCCTCCACGACGAAATAAGGAGAAATTCCAACAACTTACGGAGTTTGAACGGAGGAGGTTTATAGGCCTTCGAGATGGAGGATTTTCCTATCACGCAAATAGGAGATCATGTGCAGTGGAACTGTTCTACAGTGATGCGAATTTGGAAGCAGTGGACCAACGAGTTCCGAACAACTCAAAAAACTGGCAGTAGATGACGGAAGGCGACAATCAACACCTGCTCCGCATGGTGGAGAATGACCGTACAGCTTCCTCCAGGCAGTTGGTGGCTCGTTGGCCTAATGTTACATGTGTACTAGTGTCGGCTTCGTCAATTCGTCGACATCTGCTGCACCGTAGATAATATATACGTAATATACGGATATAATTTCGGGTACATGGGTTTCTGGGAACCCTCAGACCCTTATCTGGCTAGAAAAAGTTATGTATAGGGCGTGCAAGAGTGCCTTTATACAGGATCCCCCTCACGGCAAACCATCGATGGCTGCGCTGCAATAGGCTTATGAGCTCAGAGCCTGGCAAGCTGATTTCCACCAAGTTGTCTTTTCAGATGAATCGCGCTTCAATTTGTGGGACCATGGTGGCTGCATTCGTGTTAGACGCTATGCTGGTGAACGCTGCCTTCCAGAGTGCGTTATCGAACGACATAGTGACCTAACACCCGGAGTTATGGTTTGGAGTGCGATTTCGTATCATAGACGATCCAATTTGTTACGAATTGAGGGTTTTCTGAACAGCAACACGTATGTGCGTGAAGTGCTGCTGCCCGAAGTCGTTCCCTTCCTTCAAGGCATCCCTGGAGCTATCTTTCAGCAGGTTAATGCACGCCCACACGTTGCAAAGACTGTTCAAGACTTCGGTTCAGCCCAACACACCAACACATGCAACTTCTTCCTTGGCCTGCTTATTCACCGGATATGTCGCCTATTGAGCACGTGTGGGATTTAGTTGGTCCGCGTCTCGCTCGTGATCCGCGTCCTACAGCTTCAAAAGACGAACTTTTGCTGCTCATACAAGCAATATGGGATTCTCATCCACAAGCAGACATTCAAAATCTGTTTGACTCCATGTCACGTCGTATAGTAGCACTTAATGCAGCGCTACACAAAATACTGATTTCGAACACTTAATATTGTTTTTTGCTTTGAAAATATCGTCATTTATTTGTACTAATACCAAGCCATTTGTTCATTAAATTTCCTTTAATACTGATGATTCCTTCATGGTGTTGCATTTTTTACAAACAGCAGTAAAAAATACATAATATATTAAAATTATTACCTTTTTTTTTATCATACCGCTTATTTTCTAAGGCTGTTTTCTGTTAATGTTAAAGGATAGGGTTGAAACGGCAAGCACATTTGTGGGCAGGAAAAAGCTCCAATAATAATAAAAACTTTTATGGATATAAAGAAAATAATTGTTTAAAGGATCGTATTCTTTTATTTTTGATTTTTTTAAAAATTGCGCAGTTTTCAGCATTATTGCGAAATTAAATTTGAATTTTCTATGTTAAAGAATAAGAGGTGAAAACGCAAAGCACATTTTAACAGAAAAAAATTGATTTTTTTAGTAGAATTAAATAGTATATAAGAAAGCATGCTTTCCTCCTTTGACTGGTGTAGCCAGAATTAAGCTTTATGTTTTTATTAATTAACTTTTTTAAAATTTTATGTTCATTCTGAATTATTTTTGGCGTATAGTTAGGACTATCTCAAACAGATCTCGCCATCATGTTTTGTAAAACGAATTTATTTTTGTCTACGAATTCTTATTTTTGGCGATAACTTTCTGAACTATAATCGCCAGCTGAAATTATGGTAACTTGCAAATTGTGACAAATAGTGGACAGTAAAAGGATTTATGATGTACAGAGATTTAACATCTCAAATCTGATGAACATTCCCATTTAGGAATGTTTTAAATATTTTCTGCATTTGTGCTTTAGAAAAATTAATTTTTATAGATACTTTATAATTATGCAGCTTTAATTTTTTTTCCTGCCTGTAATTGAAGAAATGTGTATAGAGAAATATTTAAATTCTGTGAAGCGACTGAATGAAGAATTGAACGTATACTTAT
Source organism: Trichonephila clavata (assembly GCA_019973975.1). NCBI lineage: Eukaryota > Metazoa > Arthropoda > Arachnida > Araneae > Nephilidae > Trichonephila > Trichonephila clavata. Next base: position 14,129 of record BMAO01012358.1, read on the forward strand.
TTTATACTTGACAGAAAGTTGTCAATTAACTAAAGAACACAAATTACTACTCCTTGAAGCTCACAATTTAAAAATTTATTCTAATTATTGTAATGCAATTATTATTATTATTATTTTTTAACGAACAGTGAATTTTTTTTACATGGAAAAGGTTTTATATTTGACGTAAAATTTTACCATTAAACCGTTAGAATAATTATCAACCAAATCTTGTTTTTAGCTTAATTAGCAGAAGCTTGTATTTTCAATTAATTATGCTGAGATTCTAAGCCGTACCCCGAACTCTCAGCTTGTTTTTGTAAAAAAAGTTAAAAAATAGTGTAAAATATGCTATCGATATATGATATATTTACGAAATCTAAAGTGGCCCCTGTAGCCTAGTGGTCAAGGTAACGGACTCGTGGGTGGGGTGTAAAGAGTTCGAACCTGGTACATCTGAAGACCCCGATAATAAGAGAAATAAAGCAGCATATACTTATCATAATGTCGGATTAAAACTTCGTTTATACCACCTAAAATAACAAAAATTTCCAGTACAATATATCTATATATGAGTGTGGGTACAAGTGTATCGAAAAAAGCAATAAGCATAATGAATATTGTATAAACTATGTCTGATTCGTGAAGATCAAACTATAGGGGAATAACTGACTCCGCCCTGGTGTTGCTTTATATAGAGTCCGGATGTATTTAGAGTTACTCTGAAGGGAAAACGAATCAATCTGGGGAAAAAAGCATAAGAGAAAGTGATGGCAGTGGTCCCAAGCAGTGGTTGAAATAAGACAATCGGAATAAAAACCCTATTGTCAATAACGTTAACAGGAGACCAAACAAAAGGTAAGGGGAACAAGATATCAATCATTGGCATGGCCAAGTAATTTTAGCGCGTTTTTCACATGTTGTATTTTACAATAATGCAACTAATGAACTTTTTACTAACAGAAAGTAGTGTGTGTGTACTGTACCACTCCTCTAAATGAACTACTATTGAGCTGAAAAGAAATAATGACACAAATCTGTATCAGCACTATAAAAAAAGCAAAAAAGCAAAAAAAAAAAAAAAATTAAAATTATTAAATTTAAATATGATTCGGCTCATCTAGGGCACAAATGCGACCAAATGCCGAAAACCCGTGGTCAATTGGTTGCTTATTGGCTGAGAAAAAGGTACGACAAAATATGGAACGAAGACGAAATTTGCGTCCTAATAGCGCTTTTGTTCCACTACGTGAAAAACGCGCTAAAAACTCGGACAGTTCAACTGTCCTTTGATATCGTTTACTACAAGGATAGTGTGGGGAAAAAAGTAGAGATTGATTTTAGAAATATCTAATACAGATTATTCAATGTATACACTCAAACCTGTTTTTGTGCGGTCTTTTTTTGTGCGATTTTTTAATGCGATTTTTTTTTGTGCGGTAAATAAAAATTTCAATCAAATTGAACATAATTGACGAGGTTATCAATAAAAAAATCAGTAGGATTGATCGGTCATTTAGTTTTTTCGATTTTTTATATGAGTAGTCCATTTCCAAAACTCTCTATTCGACATTTAAAAAAATACAAAATAATTATGTGATATGCAAGCTCTCTATCAGAGAAAGCTCTCTGTTTCAAAGGGAACCCGATCATATGACAGCAGATAAAATCAATGCAGGACTCGAACTCTGTCATAAATTAGAATGTCATTTTCTTGCAATCGATGCCAATTCTGAAAGAACTTCAAAATTCCAAAAGGAGCTTCAGTCGTGCATATCTGGCTACCGGGACATATACAAGCGTTTAGTGAAACAACAGTCGTCGCAAAAACTAATCACTGACTATATGGTACCTGAAAAAAGTCAACTCTAAACGAATGCGAGATAGTATCTTCAAGTGACGAAAGCGATTTTGAACCAGTTTATCACAGGAAAGTTCGCGTTAATTGTCAGACTGCGAAGGATAATGTTTATACGTTTTGAAAAGTTTTGTAAGTGTAAAATAATCACATAATATGTAAATAAAATATTTAAAAATGTTCGCAAGTGTATTTTTTAAATCAGATTCCAAAACGTTTGGCGAAATTCCAGGTATGTACTAGTTATTTCGTAAGGTTTTGAGTTATTTTAAACGTGAGACTTTTTTTATGCGGTCCCTATCCACCGCATAAATTTTTTTTTAATTGTGTTCCGAAAACTATATTTTATAGCTATTCGTGAAGTTTTGTGCAATTTTTTTATGCGTTTTCTTTTATGCGGTCCCTATCCACTGCACAAAAACAGGTTTAAGTGTGTACAACAAATCTATTCTTAGATTTGTTTATGATGCCTATATGAAAAAAATTTATTGAAGAGAAATCAATAAAAAATTTTTCCAAGTTTTCTTTTCTATAGTTAAGTATCAATTCTATTGGAATATTAGGTCTCAAAGCTAATAAAATATTCATTTGAACTAATTTACTTACTTTCGTTTACGTTTATTGAAAAATATTCAAGCAATGGAATCCAGTAACACACACAGATATGTTCATCCTTTTTTGTGGCAAATTTTATGTTCCAAAAGGACAGCAAAGATTTTCTGCCTTATTCTAGTGACTGTGTAGCATCTTTACCTCCGTAGTGTTTTCCTGAAAACAATTATTCCGGGCAAAAAAAGATTGATAATATACTAAGTTTAAAGTTTTAATTTATAAAATATTGAAATTATTACAAATTCAATTTTTTAATGGGCTTTCGTAACAAGTCATGAATTAAAAAAAATTTCAATTGATCTGAAAATATGCACATTTTAATAACTAAAAAATTGAAAGAAATTTTTTTTAATATGTCTGAATAATATTAAATGGATTATTGTGATGGTTTAGAATACAAAAATAAAAGAAGAATACACATGTATCTGTAATCTCTCTCTCTATATATTTTGGAGAAAAGCGACTCACACACAAACATTCTTTCATTCTCTCTCTCTCTCATCCCGAGATTTTCAGAATTATCAGACCTACAGACCTGAAATCTAGAAGGCATGTTTTTTTTTGTTGAGTAGAAATCCACTGAAAAATATGCTTACGGAATTCGACTCGCAAGGAGGTTTACGGGGGAGTTAAAGATAAATTTACTTCCTTCCAATTTAAAGATTAAAATCCCGTATTGTTAAAAAATTTTAATTATGGGCGAGATCTAAAAGACTATTCTGAGATAAAATAAAAAAAAAAGATTTACCTGTCAATAACTTAAAAACAATATACAGTCCTACAGAATCATGAAATAACCGTCGAAGTTGGTAGGAAACGACTGTGTGTTTCCGTAAAAATCCTACAGTACACTTAATTTCAATGCAGTTATGAACGAAAAATTTTAAAACTTACATCCATCTCGATGTTAACGCTTTACGATAACGATCGATTATTAAAAATAGTTATAAACTTATTAATTCTTTAAAAAATAAAGATATTTATTCATTTAAGGTATGATTTTAAGGATTTTTGAAACTCTTTCTAAACTCTCTCTCTTAAAAGTATTTCAAATTTTTTGACATGTTTGAAAAATAGTCTGGCTTATATATCAAATTCAGCAGCTTGCCATGTTATTCCTGCCTTAGATGCTGCCACTGTCAAGAAATGCATTCAAACGGACTCTCACTTTCTTGATGTCGAAACTGTCATCAACATTGGGCAAAAGCTTTGGTTGATTGTTTAATTTTAAACATAATTATGTTTCCCCTTTCCATTTTGTAAGCAATACGCAGTTAAAGTTTTCTATAGCTTTTACATTTCACCCTTTGTTATTTTTCATTAGAAACATGCAAGTATTTTTGTTTTATGTTTCAATTAGTGTGGATTCATTTGGTAGGTTACTTTCCAGAGATGAATTAATAGTACTTAAATGAGGAATCCTATATACGAATAATAAAACACCGGATGTTTTAATTCCCCATTCATAACTTTTTTCCATGGACACGACATCGTCATGACTTTTTTCCTCTTTTCTTTGCTCTAAAATAAGTGCTTCATTTTTAAAATCAAATTCCTTTCAATACTTAATGTTTAATTAAAAGGAAAAATTAAAATTATATGATATTTTTTTTCCAGGATTTTTTTTAATGCATTACCAAAGCATGGAAGAGCGATAAAGCGGTAAACTTGACAACCCTAACTCTTTCGTCAGTTAAACCAATGAGATACAAAAGGTTTTTCTTTGAGCGTGCATGCCAAAAGCGAGAGCAATTTGAAATATCGCCCTCTCCTTAACGCTATGCGTTGCCGTTTTGTAATGTATTTATTGCTGGAGAAGTAAATATTTAGTTAATTAGAGCAAACATTTTTGTGTTCATTTAAAAATCCAAAATTCTCTTTTAGTATATATTTAAAAATCATCAAAATGGCTTTAATGTCGGAAGAGAGACGAAAAGAGATGGAGGAAGAAATGAACCGGTATTTATTTGGAAATTTTTATTTCATAAACGTGATAAGATGCTTTTCTTTCTTAAAAAAATATTTTTGATGTTTGGAGAGGTTTTTTAATGTAGATCAATCTATTCGTAATATTTTATCAAAGTATTAAGTTGTCAATCTGTAAACTTTTGTTGAAGACTGAAGTTAATTTTAGAATGTTCAGGATCTGAATTTCCGAACCACGTTAAATTTAAATTAAATAAATTGATTATTTAATCAAGCAACTTAAAATAGTGTTAAATGCTGTATTTTCTGAATTTTTCCGTAGTTACATTCGTTTTGTTATTTTAAAAAATACAATTGAACGTTTTCAATGCCTTATCTCAAAACTTAAAAAGTGTTTTATATTATAGATGTTGATTGCTGAAATTTTACAAATATCAAATTATATCCATTTCAGTTGAATTTTAACTTTTTTATACATTAAACATTAGTGTATTCTACATTATCATAACAGCATTGAACAAATCTTTTTTCTTAACTTATCCGAGTTTTTTAAAAAAAAATAACTGCAACTAAAATAAGTTTGGTTTATTTTATTTTTAAATTAGAGAGTAAAATCTATCTTAAATTGGTTTTGATACATTTCAAGAACTTGGACAAGTCGACAATTTTGTTAAGATGCAATGATGTCATCATTTAAACAATAAAAGAAGTTATCATTATGTTATTAAAATCCTGTGTTTCTCATTCTTTCCATTCCTTTTCTAAGGGATAGTAAGATTTGCTTTGAAAAGCTCAGTATCATTTGTGTATTGTTTGCAAATTTTTATCTTGAAGAATCCTAATGATCTTCTTAAAAATTTTGTTTCATTTATTTTCAGTTTATTTCACAATCAGTTCTTTAGAAATTTGTTGCTCTGCAAAGCACTATTCCATGATTCAATTGTTTCATTCTAATCAAAATTTCCATCTTATTATTCACTTAACTTCAATCTGAGAAACACACTGAATCTGGTAATAAGAACATGGAATTATAGCATCTACAAGTTAAGTATTTGTGGTGAATCTTTGTAGTTTTGTTTATTGCTGTGGTATAAAGGCCTCACAGAGATGTTTATATCACATAGAGATAGAGAGAGTCTATGAGACATTATAAAAGTGTCATAGACTCTCACCCAGCAAGTGCCAATACTTGTTGGAAATCTTTGGGAAATAAGGAGGTATGTAAAGAGAATAAAACTTATTTTATAATTTATCTAATAAAACCTGCAAAAGAGGGAGGTTTTCACACAGCCTCCACAATTTTTTCAGGATATCCTTCTAATAGGCAGATATGTTGGACAGCGACTCCAAGAGAAAATTTGGAATATCTTTGAGTTACTTCTTAAAAGTTGGGAAAAAATACAATTTATTTTTGCATGATTTCTTTTGGTAGTGTTTTTTGTATTTTAGAACAATGCCTTTTAAAAAGGTTCATAATAAAAGCTCATCATAAACATCCTGGTTTTAAATACTCATCAAAACTCAATTTTTATGATCTATTGAAGAAAAAAAAATTGAAATATTTAGAAGGGAGGAGGTATCTTGCCTTATATTGCTTCTAAAAATTCAGAACATTTTACTTTAAAGTACTAAATATCTAATAACTTATAAATGATGTTCAATATATATCAATTTTCAGCATTCTTAATTTTCTGGATCTGCATCAATCATTGAAAGTAATATAATTCAAACAAAAATGATGAGTTCAAGCACATGATTGACCACTATTTGTTTGCAAATTTCAGTTACATCTCATTTTTTCCACTTAAATTACAAATTATAAAAATATTGTTTTAAGTATAAATGTGGGAATTTAATTTTGTACATAACATTAAGTTAAATTGCAGATTTGTGGACAGTTTCTTGCTAAGCTTTTGTTAAAAAGGTTTATTTGTATTCTTTATCGATTCTCAAGCTGCCATTTTGTCTCTAATAAACTCAAGATATAATGAAAATGCTCTAGTGAATTCCTGTAGAAGGAAATTGCTGAACTTGGGAAGTCTAGAGAAAGCATTGCCCTCCAGTGGATTCCCAGCCACTGTAACATTTCTGGAAATGAGAAAGCAGATAGGCTTGCTAAATAGGGATCTTTCATGTCCCAACCTGACTGTCCCTTGCCTCTGCGTAACATCAAAAGAATCATTTACAGTAAACTGCAAATTAATAGAGCTGCAGGTAAAAGGTGGAATATCTTGCTAAACAAAAGTGGTAGAGTTCCCAGTTCCCTGCCTTGATCTGTTGGAGTTGCGTGCTTTCGTTTACTTACTGGACATGACTACTTGCAAAGGCATTTACATCGTATTGGAGTAAAGGATTCCGCTTGGTGCCCTCCGTGCAACCAAGGTGAAATGGGTGGTGACCACCTCAGACACTGCCCTATTGTTTTAAAGTTTTTTGTAGACAACTCTACGGAGACAAATTTTAATTCTTTTTATGCTTCGTCATCATTTTATTGGGCTGCTCATCGACTATCAGAGATGCTGAAGATGGGCATAGGATAAAAAAAATATTTGGCAATCAGTTAATTCTCTGTATATTGTAAAAAAAAAATTTCAGGATTAAGAATTTTAACTGAATTTCAGTTAAAAACCTTCATTTTGCACCACTGCATGCACAGAATATGCAAGGTTTACTGTTGCATTTGTCAATCATGAAGTGAACCATTTTGTGTTGTTTATTATTTTGTATTCAGTTGTATTTTATTTATCAGTTGTACTTTTCTCTTTTCTCATTGTTATTCTAGATCAGTGGTCTTCAAACTTTTTCAACTCATGGAAACCTCAGAACTGTCAGGTGTATTTGGAGAACCCCATTGTCAAAGCACACAAACTTATAAAAATATATCAAAATAATATTTAAAGCAGATTAACATGTTATGGATATTTTATGAGAAGACAGTTAAAAAGATGTTTCGTATTTATTGTTTAAAAATTTTATTGCAACTTACTCAATATTAATTTGTAATCCATCTACCTATGCGTTATTTCTACAAAAACTGTCAAAATCCAGATCTATTGAAATTATTTGAAGTCACATTTCATATTTTATTTTTGTAACCAAGTTAGTTGAGAAATATTGTTAACTTAAATACATTGTTAGGAATAGCATTAAAATGTTCATAGCTGTGCGAGAAATTCTGTGTATTTTGCATGAATTTGCAACCTAAAATTTAGAAGCTGTTCTTGCTTAAATTTGGATTTTAAAGTCGTATCTGTTGATAAGTTGTTTCCTCTCCTTCTTTAAAGGGTGTTTTTTTCCTTACAAGTTGAAAAGGTGTATTTTCCATTTAAAGACTATTTAATTTTGCTAAAAATTGTTCTAAGGAGTATAAAATTATTTCATGGAATCCAGGATAGTAAACAATAGAATATTCACAACCTACTGGTAGGTAGTATATATAAAATGAGAAAAAACTCTAATATTCTATTATCATATAATGATAGTTTGAAAGGTATTACAAAATAAAGGTCTTTATAAAATTTTCAGTTTAAATGAATGAGCTGAGCTTTAGATACTTGTGGTTATTCAAACTTCACAGGAAACATAAATTAATTTTGTGTACACATGTAAATTTTTTTTTTCAATTTTTACAATGACTGTGTATGCCTTGTGGAACACAGTTTGAAGGTCACTGTTCTAGATAAGCAATTCATTTGTCTCTCATCCATAACATAAAGATCTGATTATGATCTGTTTTGAACCACAACATTTAAATGTAAAAATTATTTAGGTTTGGTTTTATATGCTAAACTGAAGGGATACCCATTTTTTGTGTTACAGATGTTTTACTGAATTTAATAAGTTTGAAATAATGTAGCAAAAATAATTTTAAAAAATGTACAAAAACTACAGAAGAAAACAAGTTACCTCGCAGTTACCAGAAATTATAATAAATTGCTAATTTTAATTATATATATTTTAGTATATTCTTCACAAGCACAGCTAATTTTTTATATTATTTTTTACTGAACAATTATTATTCTATCAAATGTCTGAGACTCCTTTTAACATTAAAGATACTATTTGTAAAACTCCTGTAACTTGAAAATTTTTTGTTATTTTTCCATTTTGCCATTGCAAATCTTGCCAAGCAGGCTTTATTGGCAACAACAGACAATATACACCGAAAAAATGTTAATAAATGACAGTTCTCCTTGGTTTTTCAAATATATTTTATGTATTATAAAAAAGACGTTACTGATAAGAAAAGACCATGACTTGTTTTAAAAATATAGTGATAAAAGGTTACCAGCAGTAATATTCCGTTTTGCATTGGTTGTATCATTTTTGGCAACTTTATTGCTTGCGCTGGCAAAACGGAAAAGTACCAAATTTTTTAATACAGTTTTATGAAATTTGAAATGTAAGTTAAATTTAAAATAAAAAAATCAGCTCTATGAAAAAAGTTTTTGATGACACAAAAATTCTTTAGATCAGTCAGTTAATCATAATTTTATTTCCCTTCAAATATTAACATTGATATAAATTTTGTTCAACTGTTATGAAAATTTTAAATGTTATTATAGTGTTTTAGCTTTTTTTTTTTGACATCTGTCCATCATTAGTTGAAGATACTCACTTTTGAGCACATACATTTTAACTTAGTTTTGTCTAAATGCTTAAAAAATATTATTGCTTAAACAAGACCTTGCACCAATGAATATTATGTAGCATGGATTTGTAAAGTATCTGCTTATATATCTGCATTTACTACCGTAATTTCGCACGTATAGTCCGCACCATCGCATAGTCCGCAGACAGGATTTTATATAAAAAAATTTCAAAAATCGTCAGATAGTCCGCACTACCGGATAGTCCGCGGACTATACGTCCGAAATTACGTTATTTTAATACGGCAATATTAATGTATTTTAGAAACAAAGAACTAAGTATAAATAGAAAAAAAGTACTTCCTTACTAATATACCTTCAGAAATAAAACGCTAAATACAAATAAAAAACAGTGCTTACTAATTAATCATATATTAATGAATCACACATTCTACTACATTAACGAAAACCTTCAAAGTCCGATTCATCGGTATCAGAATTAAACACTTCTAATATATTTTCGGGAAGAGTGTCCGAAAGTTCATTTTCAGCATCACTATCTTTACTGTCAGTGATTTCCTTGCTTTCACTAACACAATCCCGGCTTTTATAAATCCCGATCAGATGGTGGACACTTTAACACTTTTCCAGGATTTATCGACACATTCGGCAACTTCAGTGTATGAAGAGCGTCTCATATTTCCTCCTTTTGTACAACTATGTAAACCTTCCGACATCCAGTTCTCCCAGCAAGCACGTACGTGGGACTTGAAACTTCTGTTCACGCTAATATCCAGAGGTTGCAGGATTTTTGTTAAACCTCCTGGAATAACGCTAAGTTCAGCACCGATGTATGTTTTTTTTTTAGCTTCCGCCTTTACACTGTCTTTTATGTGTGTTCTCATGAAATCCATAATTAGTACTCCTTTGGAATTGAAAAAGGCACCTTCTCTCTTCTTCCAAACTTCTTGAAACCAATCGAGCATAATGTCCTCGTTGCACCAACCCTTTTCATTGCACCGTATTACGATGCTTCGAGGAAAATTTTCCTTGGGAATTGTTTTTCTCTTAAAGATTAAGAGCGGCTTCAACTTTGTGCCGTCAGCACAGCAGGCGAGCATCGCTGTGAAAATGGTCTTTTCTTGACCAGTTGTTGTTATTGATACTACTCATTCGTTCTGCACTATGCTCTATGGTTTATTATCGATACATACGAATGTTTTCTTGGAATCTCGCGCTTTTTTTATATTTGATCATCGGCAGTTCACGACAGAGTTTTTTTAAAATTTCGACGATTTTAACCGTGAACAACCAGCGTATTATCCGCACTGGTGGATAGTCCGCAGCTTCAAAAATTTGCATTTTAAACACGGATAGTCCGCGGACTATACGCGTGAAATTACGGTATTTCAATCCATTCAGAAAATATAACATTTTTAGAAATCCATTGAAAAGTTAGCTAATGTCAAAGAAATGAAATATTAATTTTTTAAGTATGTCATTAATTATAGAATTATGGTATATTTATAATAGATTTATATGAAGTATATAAAAATCAATAATTTTTATAACTTATGAGTTAGTCTATTATAATTAAAGCAAAAAAAGCTTATTTTTTTATGTGAGTTTCGCCATAATATCATAACAGCAAAGAAAATTTTTTTTATGTGTTTTATTTGGAAAAGAAAAAGCACCAGTCAGATTTTAGCAGAAAGTGGTGTGATTTTTGGGGTGAAAATTTGGCTGTGGTGATGTTAATGCATACGAACAATTAATCTTTTAATATGTGAATCATGTGTTCAGTGAGATTTTTGAAGCAGTATTGATTTTTATAAAATGAATTGTCATATTTTTTTGTGTTTATTTTCCTTAGATAATGATCTTTATCATCTAATAAAATAAAATTTTTAAATTATTAATAATCAATAGACATTTTTGTTAGATAAAAAGCAATGTTAAAGCAGTTTTTTTTTCCTTTGAATGTTTTGTCAAGATTGTTAAATATTTTTAAAATTTTTTTCTTTTCCTGCTTACTATTGAAAAAGAAAAAAACTACACTGAAATTCAGAATATTTTTAAGACAGCAAAAATATTTTGATTATCAAACAACTGTAAACGCAGATTCTACTATGTTGCTAATTTCTATTGATTCTATTTTCTTTCTGATATAAAATTTATTCCATATCTAATTCTTATACTTGGAGTGTTGTTGTATTTTTTTTTTCCATATTACATTTAAAATTTTTAAAAAAAGGCACCGTTATAAAATGTTTTTAAATGTTTTTTGGTCACAATATAATGAATGTAAAAAGTAGAAGTACTTATATATGAATATTGGGCATTTTTCTTTATGAAGATTATTTCCAAGTTTTGGACCCCCCCCCTTTTTTTTCTTTTCTTTTTTGACATTAAAAAGATACCATTAATAAAAATAATCATTAAAAGTTGTAGTGTTTGATTGAGTTACAAGTATTTATTTCAAGAGAATAATGTGTTAATTCCCTTTAAAAAAATTGTCTTTGTATTTAATGCTAATATCATTATTATTTTTATATGAAGGGTTTTCATGGACATTTTATTTTTAAATATGGCTTCAATATAGGTAACATATCTTTTTTCTCTTAACAGCTTTGAATTGGAAATTGCAGTACCTGGAGAAACTAAACAAACACTGTCTTCTAATGCTACTGTAATAGCCAGTAAGCCATTGTCACCTCCACCACCTCCTCCTGCAGTCACAGTGTTACTTCCAGAAGGTATAATTGAAATAAAAGTAAACTATTCATTAAAAGTTTTGGTACATTTTTAACTAACATGTCAGCAGTCAAAATGTGCATAAATGTATCAAGGCTGTACAATATTTATTGCTGTACTTATTTTCAATATATTAGGGCGTGTATAGTAAAATGATTGCTTATTTATGCAATTCAATTTTTTCCCTCTAGTATGATTACTTTTAGAAGTTAAGTGATTTAGATATGTGAAGTCAGTGTAGTTCAAGCTGTATTTTGAACTAATATTTATGTTTGAAATTAACTTCTTCCCTTCTAGCAAAAGATACTAAGTTTTTCAATTTATTTTTTTAATGAATTTAATTTTGTGTTATTTATTTCTTAATTCTAGCATTATATTTATTAAGAAAGTCTTATCCCAAATTGTTTTAAATAGTAAATTTTTCTCCATAAACTTTCTTAAATCGACTTTAATTTCTTTGTTGTTAAATTTATCTTAGTAATTATTCTAGTTTAAAGTTTAAACTAGTAATAGAATTAATATCCAAAAATGACAAAAAAATATTAGTTGTGTCATGATAAATTTGCACATAAAACAGCACATTTTATGAAGATTTTTTTCCCTTTCTAACATTTATATGCTCTATGTATATATATTTTTAAAAAATACTTGAAAAACACTATTTTTGCTCTTTTAAACTATAACAACTATTTTTTTTTTATTAGTATAGAGACTTCTAAACAATAGAAGTGAGCTTTTTGAAAAATATTTTTAATACTTAATATTTACATATATTGATTTTTAGTTTTAGCCAAGGCTCCTCCACCCCCACCTCCTCCTTTATCACCACCAGTTGGGACAACATTACATCCTCCACCACCTTTACCTGTGCTACCCACACAACCTGCAACGCCATCAGTCAGGTTCATCCCACATCAACTTCAAAGACCACCTCAAGCTCCACGATCTCAAATTCGACCAAATTTCATGGGAATGCGAGGGCCACCAATGGCAGGTCCTCCTGGTCCATTTCCGCCTCCAGGGTCAATGGGTCCTTTTGGTCCACCTATGGGACAAGGACCTCCAATGTCTCAAATGGGACCCATGAATCCTGGTGGACCAATGCATCCAGGAGGGCTAATGCCACCCGGTGGACCAATGCATCCAGGTGGACCAATGCATCCAATGCCTCCTGGTGCTATGCCCATGCCCCCTATGCCTCATGGAATGGGAAACATGGGTGTCAGTCTTCCAATGCCTCCTGGATTTTGTCCTCCTGGACCACCCATGGGCTCTGCAACAAATATGAGATTTGAATCTCAGTCTACCTCATCCAATTCAACACAGAACTCTGAAGCAGAAGCATCTGCAAATTCTGCAGTAAAATCTGGTGACAGTTCTACAGTTGTAGCATCTGCACCTACCATATATGCTGCTCCATTTATGAAAAGTCTTTCAGACAGTGCATCAGAAGGTATGTCAGCTAACAATGGACAAGAAACTCTTACCTCAACAGTCTCATCTCCTATTCAGAAATCAGAAAAAGTGTCAACAATAAAAGTATCTAATGAGTCTTCTGCTGGACCTGCTGTATCCACAAATTCTAATAATGAGGAAACTGTTGTCAGTAAAAAGAAAGAGAAGAAGAAAAAGATTATCCGAATGGCTGGAGGGCAAGCATGGGAGGACAATTCTTTATTAGATTGGGATAATGGTAAGGAAAAAAATTTTTGTATAGGAGAGACATTTTATAATTAATTTACTAGTTTTATTTAATTTGGTATTGCTTATAAAAATGTTATGTATTGTTTTAAGATTAAGCAGTTAAATTATTGTATCTAAAATTCAAATGTATTTATTTTTTATATGAACACTAATATTTTAGTAGTGGAAAAAATAAAATCAAAAAGTTAATGCTGAATATACATAAAATGTCTTGAAGATTACTTTTTGTGTATTTGAAAATTTGGGGTAATCAGAATTTTGTACACACTTCACCAGTTAGCTGTAATTTTAATTATTTAATACTGAGCAATTATATTTTTTGTTAATATATAAATTAATATATATATATTTATTTTTTTACACAATTAATAAACTGTTTTTAGTTTAAACTGCAAAAATTCATTATAAGAATCACATCATGTAGCATAAATTATATTTGAATTTTTTTATTAATTATCAGTACATTACTCATTTGATAAAAATGGTTTTTCTTTTTTAAATAACTAAAGTAACTTTTACTATTAATCTTTTTCCTGTGGAATAAAAATATTTAAGAGTTTTATCAAGGATTTTTATGTAATGTATTTTAAGAAAATTGGGAAGTTTTCCTTAATAACTTTTGCAATTCTCATTACATTTGTGTAAAATCACCATCATTGCTCATGGTTTTAAGAGAACTAATTCATGAGATGCAAAGAGAATAAGTAATTAGCATAGTTAATTAACTTCTAAAATAGAATTTTTCTAGTTATTCAGTCTATTGTTACTTTTTTTATTCATTTATTTATTTATTACTCAATTTGTCAGAAAATTGTTTCAAATTTCATTTTAATCTAATCATTAGTTCCAGAGATATTTTAGAAAATCTCTTGGTAGCCACATAAACTTAACTTCACACAAACAATTCATATCACTTTTCCTCTTTTTTTAAAACTGTAATTTGCTAATTGTATTTCATAATAAGTAGGGGCTTAGAAATCAGACTGTGAAAAATTCAGATTTCATAATGAACAAATACCTTTTTAGCAGTTAAATGACTATGGTTATGGAAGTGTAATCAAAATCTGTGTTAATTATCTTGACCATGTTTAAATTACGTAAAATATACATTTTGGTTACCTGTCAATACTTTCATTGAATTAATAAGGAGAGGAAGATTTATATTATACATTATTGGTTTTGAAAAGAAAACAATCTTATGGTTTTTTTTACTCTACAACCAATATGTTATTAAGAATTGACATATTGATAATCTTGAGATTTTCAATTGCAAAGAAGCTTTTAAACTTTTAAGTAGTTAATATCTGTACTGAATATCTTGTTAGTAGAGATTCTGCTAAAAATATAAAAAAAAATGTTCAGAGATTCACTGTATATAAATTGGAAAATATTTTTGATGTACGAAACTGGAAATAATAGATGCATTTTGTCATTTATATATGTAAAACATGTTTTTATGTATGTTTATACAAATTTTTGTTTTATTTAAAAATGAAATCAGTAAAAATCAAGTGGTATCATGATTATTTAGCATTCTTTTTTATATCTGGAAAAATCTTTGAATATTATGAAAATTTCTGTGATATTTAAGGTATTGAATATTTTTGGAATAACACAAATGGAAATAAATAAGTAAAATTCCTTTTGATTTTTATATTTTCCTTGTATTGATTGGTATATTATGTTTTCATTTTTAGTTAACATATTTTAATAATTAATTTGAATTTAGTAATTTTAAAATTAAATGATGTGCTTCATTTCAGATGACTTCAGAATATTCTGTGGAGATTTAGGTAATGATGTAACAGATGAAGTTTTAATTAGAGCATTCAGCAAGTATTCATCTTTTGTTAAAGCCAAAGTCATTAGAGATAAGAGAACTAACAAAACCAAAGGTTTTGGATTTGTGAGTTTCAAAGATCCCCAAGATTTCATTAAAGCCATGCGTGAAATGAATGGTAAGCTTACAAATACTTTAAAATAATTATACTCTTATAAAATTGTTTCCTAAGTAGTGTTTATAAAAAGCTTTAATAACCTGTGCATTCAAATACAAAAATATTTTTTTCTCTTTTATTTTCTTAAATTTTTTTTATTTCTTCTACAAGAATTTATTTTAAAGAAATAGGCATTTTATTGCAAATAATGTAAGAATAGTACAAGAGAATTATGCCAATTGTATCTGTTTCATTGCTTTTTAACTGTTTGGGTCCCAAGCAGTGCGATCACGCTGTTGAGATTTTATGTCGAGAAAACTCAATGCATCTTGAACATTATGGACAACGGATGGTGCACTACTGATTGTTGAAGTTGCGTGCTCAGATTTACTGAAGCAAGTACATCACACAGTTATTTTTAATGTAAATAGTACATTTTTGCAATAGGTAAAACAATACTATAGCTCTGATTGGGATTCATGGTTGTAAAATGAACAAAGTGCTATCGAGTCACTTGGTATTTCTTGACATAAAATAAAACAAGCACTATCGTGCTGCTTGGGTTTTTTCATACTTATTATGAAAAAGCATGGTTGTGCTGCTTGGGATTCTTCGACAGTATTTTTTCTTTACCTCCTTGGACTCAAATGGTTAATAATGATTACAATTTTATTTTTAGTTCAGTTAAAAAGGTACACACAAATATTTTTAAAGTGAATTAAAGTAGTAAATACTTATTTCAGTCAGATTTGAAGAATAAATTCTATCATGTACCCTATTTTTTTCAAAACATGAGACACTCCAGAGAATAAAATACCTTCCAAATTTATGAGATTTTAAAAAAAAGATATATTAAATCTCTATTAAATTTTCTTCAGTGCGTAAAATGCACTTCAATTTTAAGTATCTTTATGTAGAATGGTTCAACTTATGAACCAAAAAATATTGTTATTTGTCTGCTTGCCATAGTTTAATTCAGGAACAGTAAAAAAAAAAAAAAAACTTAAAAAGGTGAGTACTTTTTAAAATAATATACTTTTTAGATATTTGTATACTTTTGATTGTATATTGATAAATTTATTGAAATTTTATGAAATTCAACTTAAAGTATTTGGACTGTCTCATCTAGTAATGGAATAGCTCTCTTCCTTTAAAAATATATTTTTTGTATATATCATTCATTAGAAAGTTATAATTCTAACTAAACTAAACTCAATGGCGCAACAGCCCATGTGGGCCAAGGCCTACTGTACCCATCTCAGTATACGTCACCATGGGGCGCTGAGGTGCATGAGCAGATGTCCCGATCAGGTAGTCAGCCTGAAGCAAAACCCCTGTGTTTAGACCTCAAGCAAGCTTAGTTCTCATTTATCGACCCACTGAAGGGATGAAAGGCTGAGGATAGAATCTAGAACTTGTTGTGTGGAAGCATGATGCACTACCACTCGACCACTGGACCTTATAATCTAACTATAAAAGTTAAATTAAATTTTATATTGAGGTTGTTTTAAATTTTTTCCCATCCTGCTATTTAAAAATTGAATCTCCTTTCCAAATACCTCTGTAACAAGCTCTAATAAAATATTTTTATCTGATTTTAAATATAATTTTTTATTTTGTACAATTTTAAAGTTACTGTTCATGATACATTTTTAATTGTAAAATTAACTTTTATATTCATAAATGATTGAATTAACTTATTAAATTTTTTATTTTCATAATTCTTAATCAAGGAATGTGTATTCTTAAGAGACCATTCATGCTGTACTCGGATTCCATATTTCTCATTATATTTATAAGAAATATAAAATTTCAATTTATTTATGGTTATATCAGTATTTATTTTTTAAATAAATTATTTAAATCCTATTTATAAATGAATATCTAATACTCATGCCTATTTATGTGAAGTATTAGATTGTATTCAGTCCCCCCCCCCCTAGAAAATGGATTTTTTTAAAGACCTATTTGCATGAAATGAATTAGAAAGTATTTTTACATTGCCAATAATGGGGATTAAAAAAACTATGTTTTAGATTATTTTTTAATTCATTTGCATAAAACATTGAAGTTAAAAATAGCTGATTTTTTTTCCTTCTCAAAATTCTTTGCTTAAATATCATCTTTGCCATTGTTCTTGACTAGGTTCAAAATTTTGAGATATATCTTGTGTTGTTTCTTTGTGTGACATAAATAAATTATCAAACAAAGCTCAAACTTCTTAAATTGAGAAATTTTCTAATTGTATATTTTATAGAGCTTTATAATACATATTCTACATCTGATTTTTATATTAAAATTACAGAATTTTCAAAAAGTAATACAATTTCCATTTTATTAAAAACATTAAACTATGTAAAGCAAATGTATCATGATAATTTTCAATAAATTATGTAACTTGAAAAATTATTTAAAAGAGATTTCTAAAGTTAAAAGATACCTTTTAAGAAAAATTAATCGCTTTAAGAATTTAAACATATTTTTGACAAATGTTTGAATTTTGAAAATGAGGAGATATAGCTTTTGTGTTGTCATTTACGTTTCATATTATGTACTTATAAATTATTCAATGTTAAATATTTGTCTTTAAAAAGGAACCTTAACTACACACACATATATATGCACACATTCTTTTTTTATTTTAATTGATGGTGTACAATTTTTTTTCTATGTATTATGCAACAAAATTTTGGATACTTGCATACCTTGTAAGATATTAAAAATCTTTACTAAACTTCCTTGTAAAGGGAAGTATTTTTATTAACATATTTTATGTACTGTTATTTTTTTTCACCTTTGATTGGGGTAAAAGGGAAAAACTTTTACAAATTAAAAATATGATTGTGTGCTGTTATATTTCTGCATGCTAACTTATTTAAAATCATTTTAAGATCAGTTTGTATCGATATATTTCAAAAATTCAAGCATTGGAAATTTAATTGTTTGCACATAAAGTAATTATATAATTTCAAACCACTCTAAATGTTAGAAAATGATAATTATTTCTTAAAAAAATCAGAACTAATATTTTTTTCCTACCAAATCTTTAAAAGAATTTGTTAAAAATTCAGTTTACACTTTATATTTTAGTGATTGATTAATTATTTATTGCACTACTTGTGTGAAAGATTTTTTTAACTATGAATAAAAAATGTTTGAAAGTCCTAATATTTTAAAGTTAAGTTATTTTGAGTAATTTGAAGAAAGATGATAAAGCAAATGCAAAATAAAGTTAGCAGCATATTTTTTTTCACTGTCTTCACTTCTTGAATTGATTACTGTTGTTGGTTCGTTTTTTTCATGTTTCTTATTTTTCATTATAAAATAATATGTTGTCATCAGATTTAACGGTAAATGCTGAAATGGATAAAGCAAAGAATTCCTTGTATTTGGATTAAGTTTCTGTGAATAGCTATTAATTTGGGCAGTGTTTAATCTTGGAAGTCGGTCATATCTAGGATCAAAATTGTCCTCAATCATTGCTTCATTATTTTGTAAATCAAAGTTCTGGCGAACAATAGGTATATTAGGATCAGGACTTTGTGCCAATACAGAAATGTCAACACCCAAAAGATTGATGGGAGGTTTATGTCTTGATCCAACAGGCATTTCTTTAGATCTTGGCCTGAGTGCTGTCAAATCAATATTAAGCATATGGGGTGCATTGCCAGTTCTTGCTTTTCGAAGGAATTCACTCTTTTCTTCAGGTAGTTGCTTTTGATTAATGCATTCCATTTGTTGACAGAATGAATATTTCCTTTGAATGTTCTTCATATTTTCAGCTGTATTTTGAGCAAATCTTGTAGGTGCATTGTAATAACATGAAGAAGTATGAATATGGATTATTATGATTTGTATAACAAAAATGGAACAGATTCTTTTGTGAAGACTCTTCATCTTTTCAAATCTGAAAGAAAATATTATTATATAATTAATAATTATTAATTTTATAGCTTTTAATTGGGGAAAAATTCTATTGATTCTTGTTTAAAGATCTTATTAACCACTTAAATGACTATAGCAGGAAAAAATCTTTTGTTATAATGCGATACTGTAAGAAGTGCCTTTCCCCCCATAATTAATTTTCTTTCACTTTTTATAACTTATTAACAACTGAATAAAGTCTAAAGAACAACAGGAGAAGATTTTTTAATGCATTTTCTAAAGCAAGAATTTAAAAAAAAATATTTTATTAATTATTTATGGATTTTAAATAATGATTTGAAATGTGTTATAAATCATGATAAATGTAAAACTAATTTTTCAGTCTAAATCAAATATTGCCATTCTATGCAAACGAAATCATTTAAATAAAATTTTTGTTTATCCACACTTAAATATATTTTTAAACAAAATTTTAAAAATACAACATTATCCTTTCCTAAATTGCTAACTCATTTAATATTTTGAGAATATAAAAATGGGATTAGAAAATTTACACAGCTTAGATATATTATTTATATATATATTCTTTAGATGTCCATCAAAAATTAAATTGATAAGTTGGTTAGTAAAATCAAAGTATTAAAGAATGTAAATTTATAGTAAAAAGGAAAAATGTATATCTTTAGAATTAAATTCTATTTCATTGAGGGGGGGATTTAATTCACGAAATACTAAAATTTCTAATAATATGAAAACAGTGGTGTTGTGAATATTTTGAATCCTAAACAACACATATTTTCTGTGTATAACTGTTGCATTCTCGAAAGAGGCATCACTAGTCATTTTATTTTTTGTGAAGGTAGTGAATGTGTAGGGAAAATGTATAAAGATATAGAGGTTGGCCTTAATTTGTGAGAATATAATATCTATAGCATCTTAATATATGAATCTCACTACCAAACAAAATATGTCATTTAGAATAATATTGAAGTATTTAACTATAAATATATGAAATAAAAAATACCTGAAACTTTGTATTAACTAATCAAAGAATTTTGTCCATTAAAATAACACTTAAACTTTAAAAATAAATAAAAGTTAATAGAGAAAGGGGATATTATGCAATGAAAATCTGAATAACACACTTTATTTGTCCAGTAAAAAACTATTATCAAGGTTTTTTACTAATAGTAAAATGACAGCTTCACCTTACTTAGGAAAGAAGAGCATTAAAGTTTACAATGACTTTAGGATAGTATTTATTTATAATGTTTTACTCAAATTACCACTGTTATTTGAATAAAGTTCAAATTCTCTTTTGAAAAATTAGTTTGATTATAGTTCCAATCAAACAAACTATTTTCTGATATAAATTAGAAAATTTAATCTTTCTATCATTGTTTTATCTCTCTTTCTCTTAATCATGCACATATATATTTATCTACTACTATTGTAAGATAAAGTATAGAGCATAGGTTCCCAACCTTATTTTGACTCCTTTTCTAGTAAATATTTCGATACCGCCCCTTTTCTTGTGAATATTTCCATACCACCCCCTTCCACTCTAGAGAAATAAGAGTACATAATACAGGAGGAAAATAAGAGATTTAAGTTTTAAAAAAATATCCTATTACTAAAAAAATATTTTTTTCTTTCCTAAAGCCCCAATTTTTTTACTTGCGAATCTAAAATATCTATTGCCACAAATATATTTAAATGTATAATTTATATATTTTAGTTTTAGGTAGGATATTGTTGGAATTGAAATACTACTGAATTTCTTCTTCATTTAAAAGAGTGGAATAAAAATTTTAGCTCACTTGTTATAAAGACAGGCAGGGGTTTTGATCATACTAAGTAATTCATAATAAACTATTACTTTCAAAATAAATATTAATTGACAGTTTCAACCTTTAAAGAATCACATTAATTCCTGGTTAACATTTAATTATGTTTCTTGGATAATATACGTTATGAAATGCAGTGGACGAAACATGTTTCCTTCTGCTCACAGACAAAGACAACATGTGCACTACAGAAATTAAAATGTACTATACCATTCAATTTAATGTAGGTCTGAATGTAATGTAATCTTTGTTTTTCATCCACTTCCCAAACTACCTAAATATGTGAATTTTCATACATTTGATGTAGAAATGATTTAAATACATGCAATCAACATAAGATAAACCTTATTAAAGTTTACTTTTATTAGTACATAATCAGTATGTTTTTTCGTCTTTTTTGGTTAATCTGCCCAAGCCCCTCCGTGCCATCTCAATGCCCTCTAATATTTTCTGGGTCTTTTACTGCCCCTTTGAAAGCCTCAAATACCCACAAGGGGGCGTTATCACCCATGTTGAGAACCTATAGTATAGAGCAAAAAGTTTGTCGGTGACAATATATCACGATAGATTTGATTTTAGATTGTGTATATGCATAGTACACATATGTATGTATTGCACTGCTTGCTATTAAAAATAGTATTCCTCTTAATATGATTGCATTAACAAATCAATTTAATTAAGTAAAATAAAAGAGTTTACTTACAAAGTATATTCATATTAAAAATCAGTCAAATTACAGGGAAGTTCTTTTAATTTTGTTATACAGTTTTGTGTATGTTTTCTTATAATTTCTCTCTCTCACTCCACACCTCCTCAAATAATATTAAAATATACATATGTTTCAAGGTATATGCATGTTCATTACCATTTAATTTTGTTTTGTCAAAAAATTAAAAATACAATAACTTAGTGGAATTTAGGATATCATAATTTTAAATGTACTATAAAAAGTTAAATAAAACAATTAAATTTGAATATTTTTTTCAGTATATAGATTTTAGGTTGTTGGTATTCTGTTTGCAAAATTGGTACATAATTTGCTCTGTAAAGCACTTAATGTTAAATTAAATACACCAAGAAATATTTATGAAAAATATATAAGATTTTAAAAGCTGTTACCCCTATGTATTTACATATTCAAAGTACTTTGATTCAAATTTAGAAAATTATTATTCGAATAAAGAGTTTTAAATGCATTTTATAAATTCACAATCCATTATCATAAGCATCAAGTTAAATAGATAAGTGGTTATTTTCATCTTAAAAATATCAGATCAGCTTAGAAAATTGCAAGAGCAAATTAAGTCTTGCTTTTTGTCTAGCAAAATATTGCAAATGGGGTATCAAGTTCTTCGAGAGAAGGGGGGTAATTTACCTCATGTTCCTTAGGATGTGTGAAATTTTTATGTTTGGGAAAAAAATCAATATATTTATATTACTTAAGTATGCAATGAATCTTCTGCCAGAATTTGATAAAATATGTGATGCATCATTTTTTAGAAATCTCTGAAGAATGATTAGATCATATTAAAGGTCTTTTTAAGAAGAAAATTTTTTCATGATGAAGGAAGGAAAAGAATTGTTGTGGATTTCTATATGTTTGAATAAAAATGATGAAAAAATATTTTTTAAAACCCAATTCCAAAATTTTTTTTTTTTTAACTGAAAGTAAAGCATAACAATAATAAAATTTTCCTGTAAATGATTCAGAACTTGGCTAATTTTGAGCATTTTAAGAGAACCTAAATCTAGATTTCCTTAAAAAATATAACAGTTTTAGATTTTATAAGATAAATTAATTTCCTTATTACTAACTGTATTTACCATTTAAATTTTAAAAATATAACTGTCCATAAAATTGGCAAAAGAAAAAAAAAGCTCCAGTTTTTTATTTTGAAAAAAATGACAAAAAAAAATAGATTTTATTAACTAATAATTAATTAGGTCAGTAATAGTCCAAACATTCTGCTTTTTGATTAACTTTATGTGTTTTCAGTTTTGTGATTAAGGCGAAGTATGTATTGTTTTATAAAGAGAAGAAGCAAAGCTTTTTAAAGTTAACTGTTATTTATTACTTCTCAATATGAAAATATTAACTACTTTTTAAGGGGACACAGTACGATTCAATTGACAAAAATTGGTAAAAAAAAATCAAATCTAATTTTTTTTGCTTAAATTATTTTTTATATACTTTTCTATAACCTCACAAAATTTGAAAGCTGTAAACTTAAGAAACGCAGAATTACGATAGTTTTTACGTTCGTTTTTATTCACATCCCTATGGAAAATCAAAACTTTAAACTTACTTATCTCAGAAAGATAAAATAACTAGTTTGTCTTCTTTTAAAATGCAAAGGCTTTTTTTCTATTAGGTCTAATGCTTTGAAATTTTTTTTTATCTATTGCTTATAGTACGTGTAACAAAAGTTGGTATGCATTTTTGAATCAAAGCAGTACTTATTTTTTTAAAAATAATTGAACTCACAATTTATACATTTTGTAAGGAATTTTCAATAAGTATTCATAAAAAGAAATATTGTACCAATCATGTTATCGCAAACCCATACCAACTTTTGTTATACATAGTTTGACGTAGTTGTAAATCAAATTTCATGTGTGTATGTAATTTTTTGTAGGAGGAGTAGCATTTCAAAATCACTTCACAAATTTTAAGTTTTTTCCACAAAAAATTAAATTGGTTGCTTTTTATGAAATTTTGAGCAAAAAATCTGCTTTACATAGTATACACACATAGGGGGCAACCAAAATTTTTTTAAAATACTTAAATTAAAAATTTTTGCACATATTGTACCATATTAAGAAACATTAAAACGAATTTGTAAGAGCAGATTTTTTTGCAAATTTCTTTTGTGATACTAAAATTTTTTATGTATATAAATAATGCTTTAATTATCTAATCAAAGAATTCCACTTATTATTATTATTTTTTTGAATAAATTCGTTTTATTTTCAGTATCCACAATGCAGATAATTTTATTTTTAGGCTCTAATTTTATTTAAAAAACAACTACTTTAGCAGAGCAAACTACAGAACAACTTATGCAGATAATTTTATGCACGCTATATGACAAGTCACAACCTTTTCTCTTATGTTTGGGAAATTATAAAATAACGTAAGGTATAATAATTCAATTCTTAAGAGTTATTTCATTCCTTAATAAGTTGTTTTGAATTATAAATATACACACATATATTTTTTATAATTGTATGTGATAAGAAAGAAGAAATTTATTTTGCAGTTTTTGAAGTAAAATATCCTATTTTATAGGTACTGTAGAAGTTAAATATCGGGTGGAATGGTGTAAATTATTTTGATCTGTATGTTAAAGCCGCTCACAGAGGGGAAGGGGGATGAATTAAGTTTTCAATGTAAGTCTTGGGAAGAAGATATGAATTATAACTTCTGTGTAAATATTTTATAATTTAGGATTATCTCTCTCAAAATATGTAGGAGAAAAAAGAGACTCATCTCTTCTCACTTACTCATCGAGAGATCACCGGAGCTATTAGAAACCTGAAATTTGGTGCTTGAAATTTCGTATGCATGTTTCTTTCGTTGAGTCGAGAACCGCTAAGTATGGGTTTTGCAGAAATCGACTTCCAAGGATATTTCTTGTACGTAAAAGATAAAAATTTCCATTTTTGAGTTATTATGCCTGCAAATTTGAAATTTGGCTAGCATGTTTCTTTTGTGAGTAGAGATTATCTAAGAACGGATTGTGCAGAGATTGACTCTGAAATGGGTTTAGTGGGGCGTAAAAGATAATTATACTTCCGTTTTAAAAATTCGAAACCATTCTTTTGAAAGCAAGAGGCAAGGGCTATAAGAATATTTTCTACGAATCGAAGTCTTAAAAAAAGGACAGGTATTAGTAATTCCCCGCTTACTCCGAACGCGATAAAATTTTCTAAGTACTGACTTTTTTATCCAACTTTATACGTAGTATGATCCAAAAACTCAGGGACAAGGTGTAGGAAACCTTACTCTGAATAGTTCTCAGCACCGAAGTACATCCACCTTCAAAGTAGTCCCCTTAGGCGGCGATACACATCTGCCAGAGTTCCTATCACTTCTTGAAGCACAGCTGGAAGCCATTTTTCGCAACCTCCGGTATGGCCTCATGCGATGCTACTTTCACCTCATCTGATGACACAAAACGGCATCCCTGTTAATGTTTTTTTCATTGATGGGAACAGATAAAAGTCACACAGAGCTAAGTCTGGTGAAAAGGGGGATGTGGAAGCACGTTAGGATGAGTTTTGGCGAGGAACTCTTTTATCAATGGACTAAATTCATGACGGTCACATGATAATATAAACACGTGTTCTACATTGAATTCAAAACGGACAATAAACTAGCTCGTACTTTTTATTCTATTTGTAAAACTTAGGTAAAATTTCAAATTGCATAATTGGGTAAAAATGCTCAAGAGTTATAAAAAGAAATTTCTGCAAAAAGATTTTAAAATTAAAGAAACAAAAGTCTTGTTTTATACATGTACTTTTAAATAAAGTACAAATATTAATTTTAAAAAAAAAGTTTCTGTAAAAAGCGTAATTTGGCAACAACGAAGTGCATGAACTGATTTGCTGAAAATAGATAATTGCATTTATCGTGACTATGACGTCACATGTGTTTTTGAACTTGATTGGCTAAAAACACGTGGTTTAAAATTATCATGTGATTATGACGTCACATGAATTTAGTCCATTGGGATCTATGTGCTGGGCTTTGTCATGAAAGATACCAGTCGTTATTCTGCCAGAACTGAGGCCGTTTACGATGAATGGATTCCCTTAAACGAGTGTGCCCCAGTGATTTGTACAAGTGTTTGGGGACGATCTTTTCGAGCACATTCAGACACCCATCGCAACATTTTCCGCGTTCCGTGAAGTCGAAAATCGTCCAATGTGTTCATTGTCTTCGATGGATTCTCGGACCTCTTTAAAACTCGATGCCATTCTTAAACCTTGGATCTCGCCATGGTAGATTCATCATATACCTTACTTAGCATTTCTTAAGTCTCCATTGGTGTTTTATCTAAGCGAATTTAATGTTCAACGCTGTTCAAGAAAAACCATCCTTCTTACTTCGCCGAGCAAAGCTAACTAGCTCCGGAAGATAACAGCTGCGCGTGTGGTTCGATCACATGACGTGAACCAAACCGACCTGGCCAGGTAGGGGAGGGTTGAGATAATCCATTTCAAGGTTTTAACTTAAGGTACTTGCTTTCGTCGTCATTAATGGCAGCAGTCCCCGAATTTTTGGATCGTATTACGTACTTTCACTACACAATTTTTATCTCACAAATGTTTCTCTTAATTTATATTAATCTAAATTAACGATATTTTATTAACTTAATAATTAAAGCTAAAAGCGTTATAAAGTCATCTAAAATATTATGATTGGAGGTAAAGATTCGAAAGAACTAAGTGCTCCCACTCAACTCAGTACCAGTTGCAGATATCAATAACGTAAAAAGAGTACCGTAAAATCCAGCGTATAACACGCATCTATACTTTTAAGCTGCATTTTTTGAAAAAAATTATGTATATTCGCCGCATAACGCGTGCCCTCTTTTTTTTTTACGAAGGAACCTGAAATGTATTTGTGCAATGCTCTTATGTTTTGAAGTTATTTATGCGAGGTATCATCCCAGGCTTTTGAAAAAATACTATACTTCTAGAATCATGACCCTTTAATTCATTAGGTATGTCATTTCTTTTAAATAAACAGTATTGGGCGATCTATGTAGAAGTATAATCATTATTATTTTTTAAGCTATCATTTTTATACCAGGTGTATAACGCGTACCCGTAAATTACGATCTTATGTTTTGTGTTCAAAGTGCGCGTTATATGCCGGATTTTACGGAATATAGTCATAAAACATTAGGAAATTCCCTGCAAGGTGTATACATAAAGAAATACTTATAACAATATTTTTGTTTTATTTTAAAGTTATACAATACTTAATATATTTGCGATATATATTATATCTAACTCAAATAATAATTTTTCTCTTCTCTTTCTGCCTTATATTATTTGTGTTAGAACTGTGTTAAGTAAAGTCAATGTATATGTTACCGTTAAAGCAGTGCCAGTTTATCCATTGAGCGCTTGGGGCGAGCGCCCAGGAGCCCACAAGGGCGTGAAAGGGCCCGGATAAGCTGGACTTACCAGGTTTTCTGCTAATAAATTTCGATCCGCCTGTGCGAAGGGGCCCGTAGATATGCGCCCAGGGCCCGAAATGAGCTTTTATCGGCAATGTGTTATACTGTGAAATCCGTTGTTTCATACAATAACTAGGTATTTCATGAACAAGTCAGTTAAAGTATATAAAATTAATGAATTCTATGATTTAACTAGATATTCTATCGAATAATGATTACTTGATCGTTAAAGTATGAAATACAGCACTCGAAAGTTTTTTGAACCGATTCCAGCAGATTTTTATCAGTTTTGAACTGCTTTGCAATGACGTGTGTGTGTGTGTCCTACATTCCATTGCTTTTAGACGTAGCATTTAGACAGTGTATTTATGTCAGCGTTTTAAATTTTGATTATTAACAAATATTTTTGAAACCTGTTTACAAGCAATGACTTCTGCAAAAATGGGAGACTAACTTATGGATTCAATGCGAGAAATTTGAATCTTTATTAAATAAGCATAGGTCAACGCGCGCGGATAACAGTACTGCACTTACTTGCGAAAAATTAATAACTTTGATAGCAAAAGTAAAAAGTGCTAAAAAATCACTGGAAAAAGTACCACATGACTATTGGTTACTCCAGCATTATGATACCCTTGCAGTTCAAGGAGTAGAAAAATTTATTTTACCACTAACAGATGCGAAACATATTTTCTTTTTTCCTTTCTATTAAACTAATGTAAGCAATATGAGCAATAATAAACTATATCATCTTCTGTTCCTTATTATTTATCAATTTATCATCCACAATAGGGACAAAATGCATTTTTTTTAGGGTTTTAGCTGTTTATGATCAATTAATTTATAAAATAACTTTTAAATTGGTTTTTTTTCTCCACTTTAACGCTCTATCATCAGTAATTTCATAGAATAACTGATTAATTAATGGAATAACTAGGTAAAGTATGAAATTTTTCATCTATTATATACTTTTACTGACTTGTCTAGTTATTTCATGAAATACCTATTTATTCTATAAAATAACCCAATTATATATTTTAACGGTAACATATATAATGAAAGAAAAATTAGGTGTCAACTTCGCACTGGCAAATTTTAATTCTATTTTAAAAATTTTCCTTACAAACCTCAAATATTTGCTTAGGAATAATTCATCCAAAAATATTCATCTTTTAAAAGTCCACCACCACCATCTACTAATTGCAGTACAAATAAAAAGTAACTTTTTTCAATGGATTTAAAAAGAGTAGCGTTATTAGCTTTTAGTTTAATCTTGGTGATCTATTTCTTTAGTCGGTGGGCTTTCTGTCTAGTCGTGGGTTCGAATGCCGGTGCCACAAAACACACGCCGTGTAGAGAGGATGATGCACGTTTTTATCTGTATAGGTTCAAAGTCCTCATGTTGGCGAGGTAGAGAGTGGAAGGCAGCTCAAATGTCGTACTCGTCACTTGACCACGATTGAAAATTACGATGTCCGTCGCCAATAGCTCTAGTTTTGCTTCAAAGTGCTACCAAGTATCCAATCTTTCCTTAAATGTATGCATATATAAAGAAAAACCACAAAACATAACTAAAAGTGTGAAAAAAAAATAATAAAAGTAAAAATAAAAAATTACACAAAATAAATATGTAAACGAAAGTAGGGAATACAAAGAAGCAAAAATTAAACATGGATCTTAGCAAATGAAAAAAAAAAGAAATTTTCCGGACTTGGGACCGGATAAGTGGGGTTAAACTAGTTTGATGGCCCCAAAACCTCACACTTTTTGCAACTCAGTAGGATTTTTAAGAAAAATCAAAAAGAAAAAGAGTGTAATGAGAAAAAAAATCCAAATAAATGAAGGCGTGTGTTAACTAATTTAAGATTTAGAAAATATCATAGATTCATAAAGAAAGAATTTTAAAAATTGTTTTCAACACATTTTAGAGAAATGAAAATCTTTGGAACGTTTTTAAATCTACTGTTACTATCCAAGTATAGTTCTTAATATGTCCTGTTTATATATACACATGCTTCTTAAAATGCATTCTCCGCGAAGTAATTTCTCAACATTATAAAAGTTACTAAAATTAGAATTTTAAATGAAAATATCTATCGATTTTCGGGATATTTGTCGTACTTTGTCAACAAACAGTGTAATTGAATTTCATTTTCGGAGGTAATATGAGGATGCGTCTCTAAAATTTAAAGAACAAAATATTTGGTAAAATAGTATGTTTTTGGCTTTTAATTTTCAAATGATATTTGTTTAAGGATTGTATAAAGCAATGATAATGATTTTGATGCAGGTAAAATAATTTTTTTTCGAAATAATTCCTCTATTTAGTTTTTTTTTTTTAAAGCATTATGTTAAAATAAAGTTAAAAAATATTTATTCTTATCACATTTTTTTGAACGAAGTATTATGCATTATTTACCAAAAACAAAATCCTGAAGTAGCAATTTTACAGAGGCGGGTAAAATAATGCATAAGACAGTCATTCATGAAAATGTTAGGGCGCATCTGATATTGTGCGATAAAATTTTGAAAAATTGGATATTTTTACTAATGTTTCCAATTTTTAAAATTATTTTTAGAACTTCGGATATTTATTGATAACAATGTGATGATTTTAAAAAATAAATTCACCAAAGCTTTTCAATGTACTTCCGTGAAATTTTAAGGGTATCTTTGTTTTGAACAATATTAAAATTAAAAAAAACAACAACTAATGTGCTTTTTTGCTCTAATACTACAAAAGTTATATAAATGTTACTTGTTTTTTATTTGAAGAATTAATTAATAAATATAAATGCTCTACTTTCAGTGTTAATGAAAATCAAGACACTAACTACATCAGGGGAAAAATGCCATTTAAAAAAAAAAAAGTGTTCCCTTCCTTTTCTGAAAAATAGAATACATATTATTAAATAATTGATTTTCTCGGTATCCCCCCCCCCCATTAAACATTTTACTTTTTCGTTTTAGTCTTTTTAGATATTCATAGCTAAGGTTAATGGTTTTTTAATTAATACAAAATTTGTTAACATTTGATTCTTCAATCGCTTTTAAAATGTCAAATACTAATTATATGAGCAGGATACCCAAATTTTATTTCGGAAAAAAAATGTATTTGTTAATAGAGAAAGGATGATAATAATTAAAAGTGGAGCTCCCCCCATGAAACTTATAAGTGCAGGATTTCTTAACGTACTGATTTCTAAAGTTATCCACACTTTAGTTATTATTAAGGCGACAAAATAAAGATCTAAATTTAGTGACTTTGATTCTGCATATGTGTGGAGAATAACGAAAAAATATTGATCAAGACTCATCAACTGATCCTGTATGGAATCATCGAATTTATAAGGTGATTGACTAAGCTCGGAACCGCGTTTTTGAAAAAGCGTATAAATGAATTTTTTAAAAAAATGTAATTACAGCTGAATTAGAATATACCTATACAATTGTTTTAAGAATGTTATCACAAGAACAATTATTTAAATGCATTTTTTTAAAAGAAAAAATGACTTAAACATTCTCTTTTTGTGAAAAAAGCTTTATAAGAATAGTATTTTGCCTATGTATAGTTGGAACCTAATACAGATCCTAAACTAGGATTTTTGAAAAATTTGCATTTTCAGAGTTACGATCAACTGAAATAATAATCGGTGTTTTTGTATCCTCTACTTTGATTAATGATTATATCCGTGTAGAGAAACTTTGTAGTTCTCTACTTTGATTCATATTAAAATATGAATAAATCCACTTCTATAAATTATATATTTCAAAAATGCCAGTTACAGAAGTCTTAGTTATATATACATAGGCAAATTATTATTATTATTATAGAACCATTTTTCATAAAAGTAGAATGATTTGAAAATAAGTCGTTTTTTGACAAAGAAAAATTGCATTTGAGTAATTTTTTCTTGTAATAATTATCTTAAAACAATTTTATAACTTAACTCAGTGGCACATCAGGTCCAAGGCCACGGTGCCCATATCAGTATACGTGACCTTGGGCCCTGAGGTGCATGATCAGATGTTCCCATCAGGTGGTTAGCCTGATGCGAAACCCCCAGTGTTAAGTTCCCAAGCAAGCTTGGTACTCATTTATCGACCCACTGAAGGGATGAAAGACTGAATCAACTTTGCCCAGCTCGGGGTTTGAACCTCGGACCTATGGTGTGGAAGCGCGATGCACTACCACTCAGCCAGTGGGCAAAACAATTTTATATGTATATTCTAATTCAAGTCTCACCAAATGTTAAAAAAATTATTCATTTATACGCTTTTGCAAAATCACGGTTCCGAATGTAATCAGTCACCTTAAATCAGTGATCTTCAAACTGTGTTTTCAGAATCTTAGATTTTCCCGAGGTATACCCAGAGGTTCCACAAGTCACAATAAAAAAAAAATCGAATAGAAAATTATAAATGTATATGCAAAATGGATTCACGTTCTCTGTGAAGTTTGTATAATCACAATTATCTAAAGCTCATTCTAGTCAGGGAAACTGAAAATTTTATTTATGTATAGTATTTTTATTTTGTAAAACTTGTTTTTTTATAATAAAAGATTATTAAAAGATTTTCTTTACATGTACTACTTGCTAGATTGTGAATATTCCATTGTTTGCTGTCCAGGGCTCCACGAAACAATTTAAAACAGATTAAAGCAATGTTTTGCAAAAGTAAATAGTTTTCTAATGGAAAATGCACCTTTTTTCACTCGTACCCCCACCCCCCACACATACACACACCTTCACCTACGTATAATGAAGGGAGCAGAGCATCATTGCAACATATTCGACATTAAAGTCAAAAACAACCTATGTTTTTGGTTGTAAATTCATGCAAATTGTGTACAAGATTTCTTACATAATCATAAACATTTAAATGTCATTCTAAACAATGGATTTAAGGGAAAATATTTCTCAACGGTGATTGGCTAAAAAAACAAAATATATTGAATCAAATTAAAAACAAAATATGAAATGCGACTGTAGACAACTCTAATAGACCTAGGTTTCGACAGATTGTGTAACAAAATGCAAGCGCCAGGGGCATAGCTACTGCCCAGTGGTGCACACAAGGAGGGGGGGGTGCAAAGCCCTTGATTTTTTTTATTGATTATAATCCTATGTATCTAGTACGTAAAATTTAATAAAGTATTTGTTAT